>VXAU01001352.1:529869-549028 GCA_013399695.1 Formicarius rufipectus | reverse complement strand
AAAAACAAAACAAAACAAAACAAAAAAAAAATCTAAGATGATGCTATTATGAGAACAAGGCATTGAATGGTGACACTGGAAGCAAGCACCTGTGAAACTGCACTCCTGAGTCACCATCTCATGTAAGGAATCATAATTTTCAAGTATTGTTTATATATCATACAACATATCAGATGGTTTATTGTTTGTAAGTATCATAATGGAACATTGAGTCTGACATTCTGCCTGACTTTCTCAGTGCCTTATTTCTTAGAAGTAATGTTTGTATAGTAACACCAAACTATACAGGAACTTATTTGTCATCACTGTAGGAATTATGTGGTGAAAATTCTCAAGCAAATATCGTGTTCTGGTAGCAGGGTCATGGATACAGTCATAAAAAAGAATGACTTTCTAAAAACGTTACAAATAACTCTATTTTCTCATTAGAAAAATCTAAATATACATAATTATAAAAGTAAATTATGTTGAGTGTCTGCTGAATTGTTCTTTCTAAGCAATCTACTTATCAGATTTATGTTCCTTTTAAAAACAAGAATTAAATCAGGCGTGAGGACCTTTAGAGGTCATAGTTCTGAGTTGAGCAAAGTAACTGTTGGTTTTAATTAGATTTAATGGGCCTAAGCATTTATGAAAATCTGTTCATGAGATTCTTATTAAGTATTCCTTATTTAAAGTTATTCGATGGATGTCTTGTGTCAAATATTCTACCAATATTTTTGCTTGTTATGACAATAGATCCACACAATATGTTATGACAAAACAGCCAATATTATCATAACATATTTGTTATGACAAAACAGCCATAATTTCTCATAATGTTTGATGATCACTAAAGTAATTCACAATTTACTGTTATTAGCATTTTATTGCTTGTCTCCCAAACCACAAACAGCTATCCTGATTGCTGCGCAGATCCTTGTGGGGTGCATACAAACAAGCACACTTTTGTATGTGCCATTTTGGTGGGTTTTTTTGTAAATCCTCTTGATAACAAAAGGTTATGGTATTTATTTTCTCAGGAAATGAATACACAGCAACTGGACCAGCAGCATGCACTTCTAGAATTAACTACAATGTAAATATTTTGGTAAATATTCATACACTTCTACTTTCTTTTCACGTGGGCTGAGACTTTCATAGTTGCCTACAGAAGTTGGCCTCTCTGAAGATTTCAGTATAACCTAAGCATTGAGCATCTCACAGACAAAAAATCTGAAACAAAATTTCTCAGTCTTTCCAAGTTTTGTATACAAGCTGCATCTGCAAACCCTTCATTCATTTTGTCTTTATATTGCAAACAATTTAGAAGAAATACTGTCTCTTTTGGGAAATAACAATATTTACCTCTCCTCCATGGTAGAAAGAGTGGATTTGCTTTCAGCCACATCAGAATCTAACCCCCTGGCCATGCAGCAGAAGAAAACGTAGGCATCCTCATCTTTGTAATACATGCCATGCTGAGCGAGTGAAGGCTACTTCAGGAAACCAATTGCCCTCTCTCATCAAGCCTAATTAGGCCCAGCACAACGTGTGTGCCGATGTGATTAAGTTGCTTCATGCTCTGGAGACATTATCAGCTCGTTTGGAACGTGCTCGGTGTGGTACCGCACTGTACCAGCCCACCACAGAGATGCTGTCTACAGGTCAGGAGCAGGTTGAGGCAGGTTTTGGTAATTGCTCTGTGATCCTGTGGTTTTTAAATAACAGCTGCTATTGAGACATAACCTTGCATAGGTATGAACAAGGTAGTGTCCTCCACTGCCACCACAAGTCATACTGAAATAGTGTGGGTTTAATTTTTCAAGTTGTAACCTCACTTTTTCTAAAGAGGGATGTGGCACACTACTGCCAATGTCTGGGTGAGATGGAGTGTGCCTGATGCTCCACTTTTATTTCTTTCCCATGATTACTCCTTTCAGCTGGTTTTGCACAGACAAGCGGCTCAATTAAGGATGCTCTGGACTGACCTCAGTAGAGAATTACTGCTGTTGCTGCTTTGTCTTGTGATGCCATTCCTGAGAAAGTTATTCTACCAGAAGTACTATAGTCTTGCAAATGTGTGTTACATTTGGCATCCTCAAATAGTTATTTTTCTTTGTAATTTTCATTGATGAAATTTCCACAGGAACAGAAGTGTATTTTGGAAAAATAGCTTCGAAGGCATGACAATGATGTTTTATTCTGTTGTTGACTTGCCTGTTTAGAATCCCAATGGATGTTTTCTTAGATACTTCTCCATGAGAAGCTGGACTGAAATCACTAACCATCAAATAGTCTTCAGATGTAATCTTCGGGACCAGAGTTCATGAATTAGATTACAGGTCAGAAAATTTCTAGGCCATCAATATATTCTTGAATAATCTACTCTCATCTTCTCACTATCAAATTACATACACTATATAAAATATTTATCAGAGATCACTAGATTTCTCAGTCTGCAACTCTTATAAGTGAAATTAATTAGGCATTCAATCAGTTCAGATTTAGCCAAAATCCATTACAAGAAAGCCAGTAAATCCTGCAATCAATCAGCAGTACTGATACTCAGCATTGCTGTTGCACAGCCATATTTCTCCAAATATTGGTATAAATCTTGAGCTTGCTGCAGAGATATAAGGACTAGGAGTGACACAGTAGTCACCTGCCAACCCAGAACTTCAACACAGCACCTGTACAACAAGGCATTCTTCTAAATACAAAGTCATGCCCTACTTCAGATGATGTTTCTACAGTTTTAGATGATCTAGACTTGAGTAAAATTTAAAAGATTGGTCTCTTTAATTAAGAGCTGTAATTTTTCATGTGATACTCTGGAAAAGTTCTGAGAAAGGCTGAGGTGAATAACTGTGCAGACCCATGCAATAGTTCCACAAAGGTACTCCTGAAACCCTCTTCAGCTTTGCAGGACATGCATTTCTTCAACAAGCAGTTTTCAGACCACTAAAACCAATCCACAACACTTACCAGAGTACGACTATGGTGGAACAAACCATCCTGGATTCCCTCCCTACCATGGAAATCAATATTCCATCCTGTAAAGGGGAATTTTGTTATAATGCAGAACAATTTCATGGGCCTTGAGGGAAAGAAAAAAAAAATTCCCTTCACTGAAAGAGGGTGGGAAAATTTAGGTAGGTTCCATGCAAATTCTTAAATGAAAAAAGGTCATAACTCCAAGTTTCTAGATCCGAACATATAGGAAAAAACCCTCTTTCCTGAGATCAAATACAACTTTCTTTTGTCACACATTCATCAGAGATTTGCTTGCTCTTTTCAGTAGCAATGCCTCCCTGAAAACTTGCCAACCAAACATAAACCATACCTCAGTCCTTCTTACCTTGTGACTCTTGTTTTGGCTGCTGGCTCAGCACACAGCTCTGACAATCAGCACCCCCTGGAATGTTCCTGAATTTCCCTTGAATCCTCTGGAATATGTTAAAATTTCCCTGATACCAATTATGGTTATAAGTTCTGTAATACAGATACTTAGTACAGTATCTGCTACAAATGACTGGTCCTGACATTACACTCAGGACAAAATATTCTCTTGGTACAATGGCACTTAGCTCAGGTCTGTGGCTCTGCACACCAGCATTCATTCCCATTGGCCAAAATACATTATTTTTGTGGTAGATTATATACAGATTTGAGTTCCTCTCAGGCCTACCTATTAATTTTTGTATATTCAAGATACTCCTACTGAAATAAATACTAAAAAAAAAAAAAAAAAGTTTAAATCTAACTCAATAATTCTCAAATTTAGTGAAGACATAGCCAGGGGCTTTGTTTATGAGCCTGTGAGGAGAACATGCAGCTTAATTACCAGTTTTGTTCAGGTCCGGTCCATAATTCTGCTTAAGGAAGAGTTAAATAACTATGATTTTCTTTAAAAGCAGCAGCGGCCCTGTGGTAATCCCATCTCCAGCTACTGTACTGAAGCAACATACAGATTGGTATATTGAAATATTTTATGCATTTCGATATGAATAGAAACCATGTGATATTTCTCTTCTGCTGGTAGCAGAGCCCATATCCTTGAGGCCAGTGGAAGGCAGAGGACCACAGACAGTTTGCACATTTTCCATCTTTGCATGTTGTCTCAGTATCAGTCCTAAAGAGATTTCAGCTGTGACCTGCAGAGGACCGAAGGTGAGGGGCTTCTTTACCTCCTTGGCTCCAGAGGAAAGGGATGCTGCATTGTGTAATATTCCTACATTCCCTCTCAGTTAAGATGACTGAAGGCTGTGATGAACTCTCTCAAGACTGACAAGTGGGATCCTACTGCTGCACTTTCTGATCATTTTTACTGGGAACACAGTTCTTCCCAAAGGGAAGAACATAGTGGATGCTACTTTAACTTCATCAGTACAGAAAGGCTCCCAACACAAAAGGAAAATACATTAAAGTAATTCTAAATACTGTGTAGAATGTTTAAAATCATGGCCAAAGCTGGGAAAAAAAAGTGCAATGATAGTCCTGGAATTTATTTTAAATATGATTTTATTGTAACTATTTTCCTAGAGGTGTTGTTTTGCAAAAGCTACTCTCACAGCTGTGACAGCTGGGGTATCAATGGAACTCACTGAATTGCACTGAATAAAGATCCTTACTAACTGCAGAGGACATCATTCACACTTATCTTGTTATCCCAGATGTTCCTCCACAGGAGCATTCAGACCACTTCCTCAGCTCGGCTTTGCTAGTCCACTCTTAGAACCATGGAATCATGTTGGTTGGAAAAGACTTTGGAGATCACCAAATCCCACCACAAACCCAACACTGCCAAGCCCACCAGCCTAATGCTGCACCAGGTTCAGTCTCTCTGCCCTGGCGTGTAATGCCTCAGTGTGGAAGAGATCCAAAGGAAGGAAGGAGGCTCCTTACAGAGGGATGTTCTCTGCTCAGTGCCTTAAAGAAACACAGAATCTACCCACAGATATCTTTAGTTTATGAAAGTGGAAGATTCTTAGTAGGACCATCAGATACTGGTTCCTTCCTTCAGGCTTTGTCTTAATTTAAGAAGAATTTTGTTATCTCCTTGATAACAACCCAAGGAGCAGTATATTAGTTAATAGGACTAAAAATGGTGGAATCTTCTGTAAGGAGAACAAAGCTGATGTGAAACAGGGGAAAACAACTCAAAAAGGAAATTTAGCTTTAAATATTGTCAAAATGCATATTGTAATTACAAATGCTCTTGCAATATATTTTTTTTTTTAAAAAAGCCAACACAGTCTCAGTAAGATGCAACTTCCATAAAGCACTTCTTACTAAATCTTGGAGCAGTAGTGGAGAAGATTCCTTGGTGTATGTGGTTTACAGAGAAGGGTGAAGAGATTAATGAAGTGCAAATGCCAGTGCAATTTATATATGGAACATTTTAATTGGGGGTAATGGCAGATTCTCACATTTATTGGTCAAGGAATTGTGCTCATTTCTGAGGCAGAACTGAATATATTAACTGCCCTTGGAAGAGTATCAATATTTCTTCCTGTGCAGAGCACAGCATAGTAAGATGCACTGAAATGAAAGCTCTTTGATCCTTTTGTATGCTTAAAGATACCACAACAGTGCCAATACATTTGGAGGAAGACACGAGACAGAAAAGTAATATTATTATTTGCCCAGATAGCACAATATCCCAAAAGAGTGACACTGAGTGTACTAAGGACTACAAAAATATTTATTGTTCATAGTTCTACCCCACTGAGTCTCCCAGGCCACAATAGATCCCTTTTTTCCCCTCTCCATTCAAGTGAAGTCATTAGTATGCAAGCCTATTTGATCTTGACATACACAATAGCTCTATCTTTTTAGCCCCCAGTATTAGGGAAAGAAAAGTGTCTGAGATTATATCACAGTGTAGATCTCATGAGTCCAGGGCAGGCTGAATACCTGCAGCCCCAGCAGTCCCTTACAAGGTCCACTGAGCCATGGTTTGTTGTGGCTCTGCTGCCAATTGCCAGGTAATATTTCCTAGGAAGATTTAATCTCTCGGCTTTTCATTTATTGGTGAGAGTGCTAATTATCTCTGGACTCCATTTCAGTTTGGAGCTATGTTTGTATAAGATTATCTGGCTTCTCTCTGACTTGAGTTCTGGTAATAAGAATCAAAAGTGAATCTATTACCTGACTGCAATGGGCCCTGGCACTTAAACATGGGGGCAGGCTGATATTTGGGTCTGTAGTTCTTTGAGAATTCTGAATGGTCTCAGGCTGACAGCATCTGAGCAGCCAAGGTCTGCTTGTGGCTGGTTACTTCAGGCTTTGGTTTCAGCTGAAACCGCAAAATTGTAGGGTTTATCTCCCTTTTAACCTGTTCTTACAGAACCCATTTTTCCCAATGGTGCAGCCCCAGGCAAATCAGGCAGGTGACTCATGGGTAATTTGGGAAAGAAAGTGGAAAATTATGTCCATGTTTTGGTTTTCACTTCAAAATGGCATTTAATATAAATGTAAATTTAAAATTAAATAAAAATTTGAAACAAACAAACCAACCAAAACAAAAAAAGAAACCACCCAAAACCAAACCGACCAACCAAAAAAAAAAAAAAAACCAAACCCCAACCACTTTTGGGCTAGATTGAGCCACTCTGATCAAGCCTGAAATGTTTTACATTCTTTTTAACCTTTTTCAAACAGAAAAAAGCCCCACAAAACTGTCAAACAGAAAATGTAAAAATAAGACACTTAAATCTTATCCAGCCACTCTACTTTAAATTTCTACTGAACAAAATTTGTCAAAATGACACATTTTGTATTTAGATTCAATGCCATTTTTTCATCAGAAGGCAGCGATGAAAAAGGTGCCATTCTGTTCCACTCACAATGCTGCAGGAGCTTAGTAAAACATTGCTAAACGAGGTAGCAAAATGTAATTATACCTCAGTCTTTACCATAAATTCAGACGTGACACTCGAATTTGGAGGGATGGTTCTGGGTACATGATAGATTTCCTTCTCACTGCTGGTAAGGTTTCCAGGAGCACCTGCACCAGGGCAGGCTCCAAGACCAGCTAAGGGTTAGAAGGCTGATGTGTTAGGTAGTAGAAAGAGCAGAGGCTGAAGCAGAGCCTGTGTTTAAAAGGCAGAGGAAGCCCCTCCTGCTGTTGGGACAGGTAATGTGCTGGCATATTCCAGTGGCACAGAATAAAGTCCTGTGTCCCCAGTGAATCCGTGCCTGAAAAAATAAAGGAAGAAGCCCCAAAGCTGCATTTGTTTGCTGAGAGCATAAAACTTCCATTTATTCCTTAGCTTTTAAAAGGGTGTCTTTTTGGAACCTCCTAGGGCATGCACACCCTGGACTCTGGGATGAGAGTCACTGTCCAGGGGAGGGAAATGTAAAAGACAGTGCCCTGTCGACCGTCAGTGCCTGAAAATACTTGTGTGTGTTTCTCATCCGTCACCTTCTGCTGAAGGACGCTCAGAGGACTCAGTGATGACCAGCATGATAGCTGGGGATGTGACTCTACTAGCCTGTCCTTCCTACCTCATCTTCCCTTCCCTGCCCCACCTCCCAAAATCAAAAATAAAAAACTAAACAGAACCCATTTCTCAGGTTGAAAAGAAAGTTCAATCCAGGCTCAATGTGCACAGGATGTGTCACCGAGGCTGCTTCACTCAGAAATGAAAATGTAAAGATGTGTAAACAAAAAATAACCTCAAAAAAGGAATTAGCATCTCAAAAAAGAAAAAAAAAGAAAGAAAATAAGAAAGTTATCAAATATGCATTTGTTTATCACAGTCAAGTTTTATGATTCAAACCTGATTCATATATATTTTATGAAGAGAATATCCATTGTGGTGGCAAAATTAAATGTATTTTGAAACTTGTATGTGACATTTATCTATCTGCTCTATCAGAAAAAAGTTGTCACATTCATTCAGACATATATTACTTTTTCAATTTCCTGTCAGTAATGTTTTTTTAATGTTCTTGAGGGGAAGACCACAGGATTTCTCATTTCTCACAACAAAGGCCATAATCCATTAGAATTATGTTGATGAGTTTATACTTAAAAAAGTTGCACCACCTTTATATATTTTTTAGAGATGAACAATTTGCTCTTATCCATCACTATCTTTTTTTTTATTTTTTATTTTTTTATTTTTTTTTTTAAGATACAGAGTCAGGTAGAGAATTGTCAGGTCTTTTTTCCCTTCTTTTAAAGAAGTTCATTACACAAAACACAAAATTAAGGTGCAATTTTGTGATGGTTCAGCTTCTACTGTGGCTCACAGTAGAAAGACAACACAAGTCTTGAAACTCCTTATCACATATCTTCCCTTCCAAGGGAATGATTTTGATAGAAAGTTTATATTAATCCATTGCTCAAAAATAAACAGCGCTGTGCAGCAGGTAAGGCTAAATGGCCGTGGTAGAAGAAACAGAACCCCCTTAAAGTGAGTTAAATGGCAAACTCCCATGCAGAAGACTGGCTGGAGAGGTGAGAAGTGGAGATGGCAACTTCTTTCTTTAGGCTGCTGTTAAAGTGGCTCTGCAGCGCAAACCTTGTGTCCCAAAGGTTCAGTGCAAGGCCTGCAAGAGATGTTGAAGTGCATTGGGTCAAGCCCTGGGCAGAAAGGACATTTGATTCTCACAGGGTTTCTTTGACGGCAGTGACAACATCCACAATGCAGACTAAGGTGCACTCCCCAACGGTGAGAACTCCCCAATCAGGAGAATTCCATGAAAAACAATCAAGTGCAGAACACTTGAAATCAAATTAGAGGATGTGCTTCCCCTTGTAAGCATACCTAATACCCAGGAATGAATACAAATATTTGGTAAAGCTGGCAATAATTATGATGGCACATCTTCAAAAGGCTGCTGCTCAGTTTGACTTAGGTACATAACTAAAATGTTTTGAACACCAGCAAATTAGGCAAGTTTTTAAGACAGAAATTCTTACATGATAAGGCTCTTTCATGACATTTATGGCATCTGCTTCTTGGAGATGTGCTGGAAATACATTTACATTGGCCTGTGGTCTGAAGATTTAGTGTATCCCTTTTCTGTTCTAACCAAAGCAGCAGGGTAAATGGGCAGAGAAATGTAAAAAGGAATCTGTCAAAAGGAGAGATGTCTTCCCTACTACTGTGGTTCAAAGGGGTTTTTTTTGAACCAAAAGAACCTCAGAGATGTAAAGTCTTAATTTATGCACAAGTGATTTTTAAATCACAGCGTGCTACAGACGGAATACTTAATCTTACTTGAAAGAAAAGATACTCAACAGAAAGACCCTCCCCTTCACATTGCAAACCATCATTTAAAGTATCAGTAAAACTAAGTATGCTTTAAATAATTCAAACAGATACCATTATGTTGGTCTCTAGGATGTTGCTTCTCAGTGTACTTGGGAAACATAAAGAAGGAAGCAAATGAAACAGGAGCACAATATTCACAAAAAAATGAAGAGTGCCTCTAGACTTATCCTAAAAATAAGGCAAGTCAGCCAGGACTAAGTTCTGCATGGCCATCATCAGCTGCTACCAGGATCTGAGTTAAAACTACTGCAACTTCCAGGTGACCTTAAGGATAATATTACCAAAATGACCCAAGTGCCATTAAAAATAGCTGGTGTGTGGTATTGTAACTATGGAATTTATGGCATTAAATGTTAGGCACCTAACAGAGAAGTTCAGTTGTAGAGTGCCATTCAGACTCCTTCCAGTCAATGCAGACAGTGAGGAATCTCTGCAAGGTAATTCAACGAAGCCTAAAAAGGATGATTTAGATGGGGGAGATGTGCCTATTTGTTTCAGAGATTATAGAAAACACAAAGCAATTAGCTTAGTTTTGATGCACTCTAAGTTGAGTTTTGTGTGGTTAAAATTAGGGAAAAGGAATTCCAGCTCCAGGGTCAAAAATGATATAGGACTCTGCTAAGGAGCAGACTGGAGGAGTGGATACTGAGGAGGGATCTCATTGCAGTCACAGCTTCCTCAGGCGAGGCAGAGGAGGGGCAGGAGCTGATCTCTGCTCTGTGGGGACCAGAGACAGCACCCTGGGAATGGCCTGGAGTTGTGTCAGGGCAGGGTTAGGTTGGACATTAGAAAAGGCTCTTCCCCCAGCGGGTGGTGGGCACTGAACAGGCTCCCCAGGGCAGTGGGCACAGCACCAAATTCAAACAGCATTTGGATGATGCTCTCAGGCACAGAGTGTGACTCCTGGGGATGGTCCTGTGCAGGGCCAGGAGCTGGACTGGATGATCCTTGGGGGTCCCTTCTAGCTCAGCATATTCTGTGAATTCTAATATTAACCTACAGTCTTTAGGTCACTTGGAAAACTGGCCATCTGAATCTCAGCTGTACATAACAGGAGGATAAAATAATTGAAAAGCCTAAAAAATAAAATGAAATCATGGATATTTTTTCCAAGGAAGAGATTTGACTTTTTTTTATTTTTTTCCTTTGTGAGCTACTATTAAAATAAGACAAGGTTTTGAGAAGACCTCACTGGTCGAAAAGGTGTTCAACACATGCACAAAATGAAATCTGTTTGACCATCCCTCTCTATTACAAACAAACACAGAGACAGAGATGATTCACTTAAATTACTTCAACTTGACTGGTAATATCTTGACACATTTCACTGGGGAGGGTATAACTTACGCAGCTCTTAAAAAGTAAGTTTAAAAAAAGGACACAGCTATGACTGTGGACTGAAGATTTATTAGAAAGATTCCCTAACCATCTCTTGGAAGTAAAATTTCCATTCTGTGCAAACTCAGTGAGAAATTGCTTTCTTGACATGATGCTCATTTATCTCCCCTCACTCTGTGTTCTTTGAGGTCTCCTTTTGCACCATTTGTTGGGTAGTGTGAGGCCGATTTAAACATTTCTACATTTGTGCTGTTGCCAGAGACCACAGTGATTTAGTGAATCAAGCATGCATCATTCATGTTTGTCCCTTCTTTTCACTGCATAAGATTTTAAGGAGAAATAAAAGGCAAGAAGGAGCCAAGGGTACAACTTGCCTCAGTAAATGTTTCTTAGTAGGGGCCCTTTCCAATGATGGATCAGGTTATGAGAATTTGAGCTTGACTCAGTGATATTTAACATACATATTTTTATCTGTATTCAGGAAAGAAGTCTTTTGTCATAACATACTTGTGGCATTGTGTTCTCTCATCTTACAGGATGCAATGCATTGTTGGTTAAGGACTCCCATGCAAGGAAAGCTCTGAGAAATCATGAACCTATCTGAACAGACAAATGGTTCTGTGTATTACTGACAGTATTTCTAGGTCTAACATTAAGATTTCAAATAATTACCCTGCAAAAAGCTTATCTAGATTTTGTCCTGTACTCCTTTCCAACACCCTGCTATACTCTTATAGAAACATAGTTTGTGTTTGCAATTTCAGAACATTGTCAATCAGCTCTTGGACTTCATGGATGAGAATCCTTCCAGTGTTTCCTGTGCCTTTCTGTATCTGGTGAACTGAACATCAAGTCATTTTGTTCTCTTGGTACCTTCGTGAACAAAAGTTAAAATTAAAAATGGTAATTTTTTCTAAGCAGTCATCAAATATCTAATCTTGGTCTCCAGGCAGGTTTTTGTCTTGGCTGTTGTGGCAAAAATTCCCAGATGTGGTAGAGAAGAACGTGGCACTCTTTGCTAATGCCAGTTATGTGCAATTCTCATTCAAAGGAGGTGACCTCATGATTTATCTGACCTCTGTGTGCATTGGTTCTTAAACCTTCTGCTTTAGCTAAAGGAGTATCTTTCAACAATGACTGTAAAGAGCAGCTGTTTTCAAATTCATGTGTCTGCTTGACATCAAAGATAGGTGACTGTTTCCTGCACGTGCCTCTACCTGAACAGTAGGTGTGATGGCTGGGACATTTTGGTGTATCAGAGCTAGGAGAGATATACTCCTGGTTATGAATATGGACTATCCAGGAGAACAACATATAGGATCAAGTAAATGAGTCACTAATAACAATATAACACTATAGTTCTAATATCAATAATGTTAAGAGACTGTAAATACAAACCCCATACATCATTATCTCTACAATTAAGAGATCTATAGTGCAGATCCCAGAAGACATGATTTTAACACCTAAAAGTGGAAGTCACCTTCCAGCACTTTGGAGAGCTCTGTGGAGCTGATGCTCATCAACATGAGAGACACGTCAAGGAAAGGCAAACCATGCCATCCTGTGGGCACATGTTGGGGAATCTTTTCCACACAGTTCTGCTAAGAAACCTCAGTTTTCTTGACCTTCTAATTACTTCCCTCTGGCCTCTTGTGCAGAACTGGCAGCAGTCCCAGTTCACATAGTACCTCCCGGTATTGAAAGGATAGAGTGTTAACACTCAGCATCTCTTGAGTCCCACTCTGCAATCATTCAGTAATACCTATGTCTTGGTGAGAAATTGAACCCTAAGAAAAATACAGGCTTAATTCTATGTCCCATAGATTATTATGGGGTCTAAATAGAATGCAGGTAGTTATGGCCTCTGTACAATCATGATTACAGACTTCTAATATTACACTTGAGACAGATCTCGAGGACAGAAGCATGACTCAAGAAGCTAATTAAAATATTTAAAATTTAGTTCCCTGTATGTAATTCTATCTTTTTTGATGAGATGATCACAAGCTGCCAGGTATACATGTGTATGTGTATACATACACACACATATGTCTTCATGTGGGAAGCAATTCAGTTGGAAAAAACATATGTTCTATTTGAAATGTTTTAGGATTTTGTCAGGATATGGCAATAAGACATAGAGGAAAGAACATTGTCCTGGATTGTCCATGGGAGGCCTAAAGGAGTATTGCAGCATGTCTAAAATGGGACCAAAGAGCTATATTTAACTAGCTGAGTCCCACGTACAGTGTGTGGCAAAGAACTATATCAGGAAAAGAAAATGGTAGAGATGGGGAAGTTGAAGAGAACCGAGTGAACTGGATACCTTGGGATGTCTGGGGATGTGCCACTGACACTGGCACATCACTACCTGTTCATCACTACTCCTGTTTCCACATGGGTTTATGCTTCTGCTTATGGAAGGAACCAAAAGAGCAAAACCAGAAAAGATGAAATCAAATTAGAGCTAGAAGAGCTAAGAAGGAAAGAAGAGGGAAATTTTATCCTGGCAAGTGGTGCCAATTTCCCCTTAAAGCTGCCTGAATTCGATAGCACCTTTCCTCTTTGAGGCTGTGTATTTGTGCTATCAAATAAGACATATCTCAGCTTAATGCACAGCCCTCAAAGAAGGAGTGCATTAGTCCTCTGGAGATGATGACTAACAAGTTAAAATTAAACTTTTTTCAGTTGGGCTGCAGTGACCTATTTATACAATTTCTTTCTTGCTAGATAGCTTTTTTTAACATTACAAGGTGTACCTGGCCTCTCTCATCTCTCTCTAAACTGTCTCCCTGATATCCTGATCACTCTCTGATCTGTTTTTCTATCTGCTGGGTGAATGATAATATGACATATCCAACCTTTAAAACAAACCATTTATTTTGAAACTTGGCTATGTCAGAGTATTTGATGCGCCAAACATGAAAATGAATGTATATTTGGATATTGGGTACATCATATCTTGATATTAAATTATCCCCTGAAAAGTGGATTGATTTTTAAACTGGCAGGATACATGTATTGCTTCCTTGAGTCTCTAGCACGAAGCTAGACATGAGAGGAGTCTAGGAAAGGTTCTTTATGAAGCAGAAACAGAATTGCTCAAGGGCTATGAGTGTTTTCTTTATATTAATAAATTCTTCTTTGTGCTTAAGGAAAGAGATTCTGTCATTCTCTTCCATTATTATGTGACAATAATACATTCATCTTCTTTGAGAGATACTTATCCCAGAGACAATATTTAATTAACATTCAAAGCAGGAAGTTTAAGTGAAAAAGGTACTTTAAAAATCATATATATTTAATACACTGGCACAGATATTTCAAAGTNTTTTTTTTTTATATCTGGGCCATTTGCATACATGCACGTGGAATCCTACCACTGACAGCATCTGAACAAAAATGACAAACTGAGATATACTTTTAGAAAGATAGATTGAGTGGCCATTCGTGGTTAGGACTGTGATTTTTTTCTGCTTGAACTTCCCCTGTCACTGTTCACAGATCAACACATAGGACAAGACACAGCACAATTCTTTGCAATACTCTGGAGTCAGACCAGGAGACAGACAATCCTTCCTCTTGCAGGATAATTCCTGTTCAGTGTGTTCCTTGAAAGCTCATGGTCCTGCATAAAGAAGCCTTTGGGTCTGTGTCTGGCTGCTTATCCCTGTGAACACATCTCAGTGCTTGGCTTACAGTGAAGTGGGTCAATCAAGTATTTCTGTAATTTTCTCTTCATTGTGTGAAATCAAGACACGTTTCTTGATTTTTGAATTCTTTATAAAATATCTGGACTCCTCATGCTTTCAGATTTTGAAACAAATGCTGCACTGCAAGCATGGGAGCACCAAATTTTCTCTCCTCACCCGTATCTCAGAGACATGCACATAAAGGTGTCAAAACTGCAGCCCAATGGCCTTAATTTATGCAAGAAGACACAACTTCTAAGAAATTCCAAACCTTACCAAAACAGCAGGGGTATTCTATCAGTGAGTGAAAGACCTTAAATATTTAACATTTTACATTAAATTACACTTTTGACAGAGAGAGNACTTCATGATTGGGATAAGTCAGATAAAATCTAGGTAAGACTAAGCACCATATTCAACTATGATCTGAGTTTTTTCAGAAATGATGAGGCACATTTGGAAAGAGAACTCAAATTCTCAGATTTGACCCACTGTTGCCTCTGCTTTCCCCCAGTCTTTCTACAATCTCATGTGCAGAGTGTTCCCTCACAGGAAGGAGAAATCCAGAATTAGGAATAGTCTTGGATTCCACTCTGATGTGAGTCTTGCACAGCGGGGTTTCCATCATCTCTCTTTGGACAATGATGTGGTCTCAAATTCTTCTTAGCTTTGTCAACTCCCAAAAGCATGCAGAGATACAATACTCCTGAGCAGGACAGTTCCTCTTCTGGGAAACATCAGTAATGTAGAAAGCACTTTCCTTGGCACCACCTACATGCATCAACTCTGTCCAATGCTTTGCTTATGTCACCTTAAAGAATTTTCAATGGACTTAGGAAAACATCAGTCTTTACTGTCAAGTTCCTCTGTGGTCTTTTCCTCCCAGGAATCTAAATATGCTCCTGGATGAAACCTATAATTACCAAATCCAGTCTTCCAGGATAACAACAGTCAAACCTTCCCTGTGCACAGCAAAGTTTGCCTTAAGGGGAAAGTCAAGAACTTGGAATTTAGTCCAAGAGTAACAGAGGAACACTTCTGGGTTCATCACCTCTGGTTTCACCACATTGTGTTGCAGAAGATAAGTACACTTCCGTTGCCTGCCTTCCTCTGATGCATATAAAAGCAATAAGCACCCCTAAGAAACCTCTTCATAAAGATTTTTAAACCCAAATGGAAACAAAACTGTAAAAGAAAAGACAAACAGACCAAGAAATTCCTAACAAAGACAGATAAAACCAAATGCCCTTATCAAACGTGTGACACACTATTTTACAAGGCCAATTTGTGACTATCACTAGTCACGTTTCTTAATGCATGACTGGAAGGTGATAAGATATGATGATAAGGAGAGCAGTGTAAGAACCTCTGTAGAGCAGAAAGATTTCATTGACTGTGATGTATGTCACTGGTGATAATAATGAAAATTTTCCATGCTTCTGACCACCTCAATGATGCTAAGGTGAACAGATTATAGGAGGGGTAGGTTCTTCTTCAAGTTACTGGTTAGCCTTCATAAACATGGTATTTAGGTTGAACTAGCTGTTAGTTTGGTTTTCACCTCCATACAAAAGTAATTAAGAAGGCAATGACAAAAGGACAGATATGTCCTGTATTTCTGACTTGAAATAATTAATTTAGAGGAGTGACATTTTCAAAAGTACCTAAACGCTTCAGGCTTGTAAGGTTCTCTTCAAAGTATATTTACTCCACATAATGCAGCGTGTTAGCAAGACCCCAGAGCTAATAACTAATGAGCTAGATCCTGTGTCACCTTGTTGAGAAGCAGAATTAATTAGTCCAGCCATAACAACACACTACTAAGGGTTTTGACTTCTGGAGTCTGTGCAAGTACAGCACTGAGACATATAAATGAACTGTCTCTGGCAATTTGCTTGCAATGCTCTCCTACAGTGAGTAGACATGCCTTCAAGCACTAACACTCATAACACTGATTGGAGGAAACTCAGGCTTTTACAGGTATGAAAGTTGCTTTTGAAAATAAGACTTGGGTGCCTCTGAAATAAACCTATGTCCAAGACACAGTACCTTGGGCAGAAATCCAGGCAAGAGGCTGCAACCTGAAGTGGGAAGTTTAAGTTCTAAAAGTAAGATTCACTGCAAGCTGGATGAAAGGAATTTCAGTGGCCTTTCTGGATAGATGTGGATCATTTTCAAGCCTGACAGAGGTTTCATTACACAAAATTATCCTTTCAATTCATCAGTGATCACTGCCCAGAACAGACAAAAGAGGCTGGTCGGCTCTTGTTTTGATACAGTCACTCTGTCCCAGTCCATTTCCATTTCATGAAACCACCAATCTACATGACCTGAGAGTTTGGGCCATTCATTTTTACATTTATGCCGCTATGGCTACAACTGAGGTTAGATAAATAGTGCAGTAAAATAAAGACACAGTCAGCAAAAATATGTTAAAAGAATTATTTGTCTTTTGATTCAAATTCACATGGGAGGTAATTAAACAAACAGCCTCCTCCGTGTATAGCTGTGGGGAGGGAAACCAATGGAAAAAATAGCTTCCCTTACAACTGACCTTTTCTCAGAGTACATGCCCTTTTCTTCCTGCAAACAGCAAAACTGCATGTGTTCAGCACAGTGAAACTTTGAGGGGGAAAACACAGAGTCAGACTCCACCCAGCAGAAATTCAATACCTTAATATGAAGGTCTGTTGAAACAGATTCTCCCGGTGAAGGGCTTTCCAAGGAATGTTCTTAAATGCTGGTATTATTTGATTGCTACCAGCCCTCTCTCCAACTTCTCCCTCAAAATGTGCCTCTTTTAATTTCTCAGGCTTCTCATGAAATATCCTTAATAATACCAACTCAGATTTCTGCCTGTCTTAACCCTAGGAAGAAAATGTTAGCAGTTACTATTTAAACAGCTATTGTTAAGAATTTGTGAGCAGTTAGGTATTCTGAGGGCTATTAGAGATGCATAGCTGAAGCAGATGCAGAAATGATAGCAAAAAAGAGAAAAGAGAATTAAGAGAAAAGGTAAATGGACATGGAACATCTGAAGAACCATATGCATATATTCAGAATATTGCACATTACAGGGCTTTGAACCCCTGCAATTTCTGGGAGAGCTGAAAAATCCCAAACAACAAAAATAGCCCAAAAAATAACCAGCATCCTTATTTTATGTCTGATGAGGAGTTGCACCTTGCATTCCCAGTGGTAGTTGCCAAAGTTATTGGTTAGTGTTAAAAGGAAAACTAGGTCACATACCAGTTCCTACATATCTTCTTGGAGATGACTGCTAATTCCTCAATACTGACTTTGTACTTCTGCCTACAGCTATTGAGATGTTCCTGCATCTGTGGTTCTAGAGAATAAAAAGTTGTATTAACAACTTTGTGTATACATATCCATTTGCTCATCCTGCCGTATTCCACCAGTAAGAAAAAGGAGGAAAAAACTGTGGAGTTGAGCAAGAGCAACAGCAAAAAAAAAAAAATAAAAAAATCAATGTATTAGTTTTATCTATGCACAAAATTATAGTATTGTCACTGAATAAATACTACAGGGATTCCACAGAAAAACTGTAAATCCTTGCAAAGGTATGTATTACAGTATTAGAATATCTGATTACTATTTAGCTGAAACAAAATTGCAAAAAAATGTTAATAATGAACTAACTTATTAACTATCTAAATAAATAACAAAATCAGGCTCTCCACTCAGTTTTTTCTCACCTGTTTAACTAAACTACATTAAAATCTGCCTTAGATTTTAAAAGTGAACTTTTAGAGTGGAGACAGCTCCAACTGAGCATCATCAGAATAGAAAGAGAATGCTGCAATCACCACCAATTTTAATGAGCTCACCCTGCACAAGAAGGTGTGGGCACTCTGTATGGACACAAATTCTAGCAGGCACTAGACACAGGTCCTTGCACTGTGGCCTATTCTATATTTTCCAGACTGGGGCTTTAGTCACTTTAACTAGAGACAGGATAGCTGTTCTGCCTGGAATTATAAACTTAGTTTGAAAATAGCTGTGGTCACTTCACAAAAAAAGTAGTTGCAGAAACCAGTGAAAATAATAGTACCTACATGTATACTTGTGATAGTTGGGGAGACAGAAATTTCCTTCACCATAAAAGATATTTAGCACTTTCCAAGTCAATCCACAATGAGGACAACGCTATTTTTTAAATCCTCTCCCTGTTGTTATTGCACATGACATATTACATTGTACTGTACAGTGTGTGGTGATGAGAAATTCCCTGCTTATTTAATTGTGATCCTTCAATGAATTTGAAAGGGAGCACTTTATTTCCATTTCTTTAATTTACTAGTTCTTTAGCTGATGATTTTATTAACTCTTGTATTTGAGAACTGATGCTTAACAAAAAAAAAAAAAAAAAAAGGAGAAGAAAAAAAGGCCCTTGGCAGTATTGTGAAGGCCTGGAACTGAATAATGCACTTTAATAATGAGGAATAGAGCTCTGGCTTTTGCTGATGGCTGTGACCGGCTCTGTGACCTGATTATGTCGCAGAGTGTCAGCAGCTGAGACACTACAAAAGGGAGCGCATCCCATCAAATCTATCTCCATTGTAATCACTGCTCTGCTGAGAGCCTTGTTAGGAGCAGGGAATCCATCAGCCCTCATTAGCACCGTTTACCATCAAGGAGCTCCAAGAGCCAACGTGTTCCCTCTCATCAGAATAATGAGAACCAAAGTACTCCTATTATCTAATTGGATCAACAATGCCTCTCTCCCTGTTTAGTTTCCTGGGCTGCTTGTGGACTAGAGCCTTCAAAAAATTAGTTTGTTTTTTTTTTTTTTTTTTTTTTTTATTTTCCAGGGGGGGGGGTGGTCGCGGGGTTTTT
>VXAU01001352.1:516194-529861 GCA_013399695.1 Formicarius rufipectus | reverse complement strand
GAGGTTTTTCTTACACAGAAAGTTTTCACACCTGAAGGGCACAATGAAGTCCAAGTTCCTTCGGGGGCATTCTTAGATTATACTGATGCAATCTTAATTAATTCACTTAATACCTAGGTTTTCCTATTAATCTTCTAGGAAGTAGACTGTATTGCCCTCTTCAACCACAACACATTTCATTATGCCAACTCTTATCATGCTACTTTTTTTTTCTTTTTTTTTTTTATGGTAAAATTTTATTTTGCAATTGCTGAATTAGGATGTATTTTTCTCCTGTTACACAAATTCCATCTTTCCAGAAAAGAAACTAAACTTACTCAGCACCCACAGTTAAAATGTATTTGAACCTGTTGAAGTCGAGAGACTTGTATGAATGCCACTGATGACAATTAAAGAACCAGAAGCAGCAACCTTGCTTCCATGTGTCTTTGGCCCTTTGCTTTAAAAATATTACAAACCCCACCAAAGAACACATTTCATGGGCTTAATAGATGTAGTAAAACCCACGCAAAACTCCTGATATTTTCTTTCATTTGCAAAACCAGCGTGAGAAAAGAAATGTTAGGTTATTAATCCTCTGCAGAATCCAAGTGCATCAATGGCACAGGATCCTACAGGCTGAAGCTGAGCAGGTTGAACAGCTCCTCTTTGAAATCAGTGCATCTGCTGGCAGTCTGGCAAACTTGCTAAACTGGCCTTTAAATTCAAGGTATGAAAGCCCAGCCCTGCAAATGCTTTCTGCAAAGTGCTGAGGGCAAACAGAATGGAAGCAGTGTTACATGGGCCAATAGCTCTTCATAATATGCCTCTGGAAATGAAAATTTGATTTAGAGTCCTCTACCTGCACTATATCAAATTAATCAGGGGATCTAATCATATTATTTCAATGGATTAGATCTCTTGGTTATGGTCTTGGGAAGCTCTGGTGTCACAGTTCATATTGACATCCAGAGCAAAAGAAGAAAAATAAATTAACATCCCATAACTGTGAATTCAATAATTAAATTAATAACAAATATGTTATAAAATTATTGTTAATACATATAATTTTGTTACTGGGATTACAAGAACTCCTTGGCTATTGGGAATTAAAACCATGCCATATGTCATTTAAAAGATCATTTCCCTAAATTTGGCATAGGGTCTTGGATTTGACCTGTAACTTAACGTCTCCAGGGATTACGGATCACCATATATTTAGCTAGACAGATGGACATTTATAGGCCCTGAATTTCTGTAACAGAAGCACATGTAATTACAAAGATTGCACAAAGAAACATTCTAGCAAGTCATCCAGCTTTGTATTTGCAGGAGTAAATTTTGGGTGTCACACTTGTGTTTCTGTGAAAGAGGTAATTTTTAAAGGACAGATTCTTAACAAATGATGGAAATCTGGCTCTTTAAGGCCTCCAAGCAGATTATTCAGAAATGGAGTGTCCCAAATTACTATTCAGTTATGCTCCCAATTTTGAAAAAACCCTTTTAAGTTCTTGGTTAAGTGCTATAATTTTATTAATTTGAAGGAATGTAATTTAATTGCTGGAATGTAGTTTCATTATACTTAATAGTCCTGTTTTCAGACAGATAGGCTGAGAATTGTGCTCTAAGTAACATGAGTTTATGCTGAATATTATAAAAATGGATGTTCTATTACACATTTATTATCAATATTTATCTATGTTGTGGCAAGGTCTGCAGTACTGAATACAAACGAAGGAACATTTATAAAAAGAAGTAATAAAAAGACAACCCTTATTTTAAAGAACTAAACAAGCAGTTGGATGCTGTAATTTTATCCAACAATAGGGAATATTCTTCCTTTCTCTTCCCTTTCTCTGCAACCTGTGGAATTATTGGAGTTTACATTATGTCTGGAATAAACAAGACTTAGCCTGAGGGAATCAATAGTTTCATTCAGTGATATCTTCACAGTAGTAGTTTTTTTAAACATCCAGTGAATGGCCACACATGTCTTATGCCTTCTGTGGAGGACATGTAAAAGAAAAACTATCAAAAAACTTGTTTGGGATTTTATCTTCAGCTCTTACAATGAACATCTTTTGGTGTCAAGTGCCTCACGTGAGTGGTGAGTGGGAACCATTTCTGGAGCACAGATAGGAACAAGCAGCCATCTAGGTTGGAGCTGATCTGACTATGAGTTATGGGTATTATAACCAACTTTTCTTCCAAACCAATACCCCATCCCTCCAGAAATCTTAATAGGCTTTTGAGAGCCTCCATTTAAAGCTGGCTGCATAAAATGATCCTTTGATGAAAAGGGATTGAAACAAGGGTTAAAGTAGACATTGAAAGGTTATTGTAGAGGGCACATTGTTCATACAATCCTCCTTTAATATGTGTGGTGTGCACCTGCGATAAGATGATTCATTAGATAAGGCCTCACTTTGACAAGCTCCATCGTTCAAGCCTCGGGGTAGTGATGGAACAATTCTGCACCCACCCAGTAAATATAACAAGGTCAGCATTTTTTTTTCCCTGGGACTTGGATGGTGATAGTGAAGCTAAGGAAGCATCTTTGTTTATGTGTTATGCTAAAAAACAAAAAGGAGGGGGTCGTCCTAGAGATTGTTAACTTCTATTTTTTAATGGGCCAAAATAAAACACATCACTCCTGTTCCAATTAACTAACACGGTAACAGAAAATTACCAGGAAAACAAGCTGCTCTTCAGGTTTTTCCTCCCCACTAGTAAACAGTAAAAGTAGAAACTAAACTTTAGATTCACATACCATCCAAGCTGCACCATTTCAATAAATATTTTCCAGGGCCTAACACCCACATAAACACTCTGGATATCACTGTATGCCCAATTTGTAGCATTTAGAATAATGACATTCAAATGACTCAGTTTCCAGGTACAGCCATAAGTTACATTGACAGATTTGTTGCAGTGAAACAAGTCATTGTGCTAATTTTAGTCCTAGTAAATGCAATAAAGGCTGACAGTGGTCACTTAAGCATGCTGCATCAAAGGAATTATTTATATATATATATGAGTTCAGGTGCATATCTTTCTGCATCATACTGAAGCTGAAACTGAAATAGTTGGAACAAATAAACAGTTCAAAAACGCAGATAATGCAAAATCTCTCTCTAAGACATACTAACACATCAACATCGTTCAAATTTCCTGTTTGGAAAATATTTTTTAAAACAAAAAACTCTCCCCAGTTTGCATTCACAGGCTGGTAGATTCATTGCAAACTGCTTAACGTAAGTCAATAAGCAAATGAGAAAGCCACACAGCTAAATCCATCCCAGATACGTCATTACAATTTGTGCTTCTTTACTTAAAACATTAAATATCGTTTTTAGAAATGAAGTAATACAGAAATCCTCCAGAAATGCAAGAAGATGCAGCAAGCACCACTCTAATACAGTTGCCTGTCATTAGGCATACATAAGTGGGAGAAGACAGTTGGCGTGTTTGTAAGAATTTCAGGGTGGCCGGACTTTTAAACCCCCAAAGTATTGCACTATCGTGATCTTTTCAAAGGGTTGAATTGAAATAAAACAAACCCACAGCCTCTCTTGGGTCGCAAGCACTTTCCAACAGTTCCAAACTTCCTCGCCGTCCTCAGACTTTCCATTTCTTACCTTTGCCGGCTGAATCACTATTTATCCATCTCCCACAGGCGCCCTCCCAAATCGCTGCCGCACGAGCGGAACTCCCTCCCGCCCCCAGCTCAACCTGCCAGGAGAGCTCAGTGTTTGCTCCATCTTCCACTCACCTGTCCTTGTGCATTAGTGACGAGCTGCCCTGTGACCCCCTGCAGACCCGAGAGGGCACTGCCAAAGGCCTGGGAGCTGGCGATGGAGCCCATGGCTGCTGCCGCCGCCGCCGCCGCCGCTTGGCTGGCCAGGGGGTTGTTCACCAGCTGGAAGAAAGGAGAGGAAGACAAGACCGTGGTGAAAGCCCACCATGAATCCAGAAACAGAGCGCCGAGTGGGTAACCGGAGTGTGATCGCAGCAAAAACTCGCTGCTCCCAGAGCTTGGGTAGGGCTGAGAGGGTCTTTGACAAGGCATAGTTTTTAAAAAGGCAGAGGAAATCCCATGTTAGTGCTGAAGAGTAAAATTATCTTTTTGAACCTTATATTCTCTCCTTTTTTATTTATTTTTTATTGTTTTTAAAATTGAGTTATGCTTGATGTGTTTCTTTAGGTTAATGTGCTAATGCCACAGGTATAGCAGTTATTGCTGTAAACAACAATAGGTGAAAGATTAGCATTTCAATTGAGTGGGAGTTGAATATTTACCTGGGGAAATTCAGAAGAGAGACTGATTCACTAATGACCCCAGAAACAAGAAAAACCTGCAAATCCTTTTGATTTTTATCATTAAAGAATTGCTCTCAACAATTGTTCTCAAGAATTGTTCTCAATGTCTAGGTAAATCACAGCAGAAGAATCTGTCTTGATTGTTTGGTAGAAATCAACTGAAAATCAGAAATTAATTTGCAAAATTTGATACTAAGCAACTTGCTGCTTCTCAGCTGTGAATGTTTGATTTTAGGACTCATAAATTTTCAGGAAATGAGTTGTACTGGCTGATTCAGTCAATTCTACCTGGGTGCTCCATAGAAAGCCATGGCTTTCACTTTAGGAGACTATGGGAACCCAATAGGGGAACACCCCTATCAATTCAAACATACGAAACGTGTGTTCTTCTGCCAGAACCAAAAGTCCTCTGGGATATAGCTTTTCCACTCGATTATTGTGAAGTTTGTATTTTCCTGTCCTTTTTTGAGAATGGACAAACTTTGAACCAAGCACACAGGGATGACAGTAAAAATATATATAAAAAAATAAATGTTAGGAACCATCATCACCAGGACAGCTGTCTTGAGAAAAATCAAACTAACTGAGTTCAAGAGGCTGACAATATATTTTAAAGTGTGTTTGCCTCCTAAGAATTGCTGCATTATAGTAGAACTTGCAAAATGCACAATAGTAGGATACAGCAGCCAGATTTTGAGGGAGAAAACAGTCTTGGGACACTTTTTCTTAGACTGAGATGAAAATGCTGGAGCTCAGCAAAGGTTAAGGTTTGAGCCAAAGTTAGTAGGAGTTTTAAGCCCTTGGATGATGAGTAAATTATCAATCCTATGGAAATGGAGAGTAACAGACACCGGTAAGGGATGTACTTCACAGACAGGCTCTGCTTCAAAATAGGCTATAAAAAATTAATCAGTGATTAGTAGATGTTTTAAGCATGTTACAGATATGAGTAGTGTGTATGCTATAGATGTTTAGAAGCTCATCAATAGAAGATGTCAGATATGGTTATAATCTATGCTTATAAGAAACCTACTTGTCTGTTGGACAGTGCAAAACCTACAATTGATTGGTCATACATTAAAACATCTATTAATCATTCATTAGCCCTTCATGAAGTATTTATAAATGGAACCTTGATATAAAGTGTTGCTTAAAGGGGTGCCTTGAGCACATCCAATCCCTCTAGAAATTGTAAAGCAAATAAAGATTAGTAGCAATGCCAGACAGAAAAGATGACATTGTTTGGAGGAAATATTTTGATTTTGAAAAAAAATTGTTACATGAATCTCTAAAATCAGTCTGCAGCACCACATGGCAAGAAAATGAAGCAGAAATTAAACACAAAGGGGGTGTGTGTGGGGAGGTGGAAGCTGCAATGAATGCTTGATAGGAGTCCTGATGAGCTGTGAGGAGAGCCAAGGCCAGCACAAGGACCAAGGGGAAGCTCAGTCCCCAAATGAAGGCTGCAAACAAATCCACTGAGCCCACAGGCTGTGAGCCCAAACACAGCTGGGCGCACTCCCCAGTGGTTTGGCTGGTGGTGCCTGAGCATAGCAGTGGATTGCCAGATAATAGAGGTAAACTTGTTGGGTTTCTGCTCAAAACAGTGACATTTCTTTATTCTCCAGATCAGAACCTGGTAAACCCTGCCTTTTTCCGCAGCACCTCATGGCCAGTACTGGGACTTGAAGTAATTCCATTATAGATGTAAATACTTGGAGAAGGAAGGGACAGCAGCAAAAGTGTGAGACTTTCACAAAAGGCCTTCTACAATCTTATTAGTAATCCACAAATTACGGCACAGCATCTGACTGCAGGTATAAACGATAATCTTTGGACAAATCCCTGACATCGGCTAACAAACAACATTCACAGCTGCACTGGCATTCTTGGGGAACACAAGTAACCTTGTGGAGCTGGGAACTACACAGGGTTAAAACCTTCTCAAAATCAGACTATCGTCTTCTAGAATCTCTTTTCCATTTTTCTTGCTCCGGTTTTCAAAAAATGTACATTTTAAAATACAACAATAAAATTTAATTACAACAAACCCTGGAGACACTCAGGATTGCTTTTAGTTGCATCACAGAGATAAGCTACTTATTAAAAATGATGGCAGAGGCTGTGATATGCATAGGTAGCCTTCATAGCACCATGTTCCAGGAAAAAGCACAGTGAATGGGCCAAGTCACAGGGTGAGAGACTTCCAAGCGCATATAAAACCATCCCTATCTATTCATAAGTCTGATTAAAAAGGAGAAGATGCATTTTTCTTTGACTGCTCTGTGAAGCTCTCGACTGCAAGTTGTGCTCTGTTAAACTGACCACTTTTACACCTTGTGAAAACAGGGGATGGAGAAATACACCTCATTTCATTATGTATGCACACCAAGGAAACTTGTCGAATCTTCCTTTTATTTTAAAAATAAAATCTCTGCCTTGAGAGGTTTATGCTATTCCTCAGTAAAGGAATATTTATTGGAAATATTAGAAATATATTCTGAAAAATCCCACAAAGGGTTCTTCCCATTTTGTTTCTGCATTCAAATAATGATTTAATTCTGAAGGCTGAAACATTGGGAGCTGTCAATTCCAGTGTCCACTTTTCTGCTCCCACTCAAGACACCAGCCATAACTATAGGCAATAGTGATTTAGCTTAAAGTGACAGGCCAGCCCTCTTAAGGATGCCTCTGCTAATGACAAGATTATGTGAGAAAACAAACTTTACAAGAATCTTCTAATGACTGACTAGGTGCAGTACATTTTTCTGAATTCTCAAAGCTGAACTTTCAAAGGTAAAGCATACGAAAATTGTTCTGCAGTGACTCAGTAGAAGCAGAAGACATTCCAGTGCAGGAAACAGAACTCACACAAATAAAACTAATCTGGGAAAAGATGGGGAATGAAAGAGGCACGACTCACAATGTCCTAAAGCTGTGCCATGTGACTCAATTTGATAATCCACACAGTAATTTTACTTTTCTCTGTAGAGGGCATATACTGAACTTTCACTCTCTTGGTCTGGTAATCAAAGAGCCAGTTTTACTCATTACAATAACATTCATTCAGCAAATATAAAGAAAAAAACAAACAGTTTTACTGATGAAAATCCAAGACATTTCAGGATGCCAGAGCATCATATGGAAAAGTCAGCCTGTAAGCTGAAAGGTGAAGCCACTTTATATAGTGCCAGTATTTAGATCTTGTGTGTTTTCTAGAGGACTGGGGGAGCAGCAAATACAGTGTCTGAAAGCAGCAGTGGAGAGTGAAAGGACATACTGGGAGTAACAGCAAGCATAACTCTATTTTGCAAAAGAGCATTGGTGTTTTTCAGGAGGAATGTTAAAAAAATATATCATATTTCTGGATAGTTTCTAGAGATCAGATTTGTGTAGAAAAGGAGTATATTTGATCAGGGACTGAGAGAGCCTCCTGTTCTCTGACAATCCTTTCTGTAGGGAGCATCCCACTACCACTCACTACTACTGAGATTGTTTGCTAAACCAATGTTTTCATGGGGAAACAGAAATATCTCTAAAAGCTGGGAAGAATTCAGTAATGGCTCTCAGTGAGAAACACATGCCATTTTTCTTTTCTCTCCACAATAAGTGAAAGTTGGTCAAAGAAATGAAATTTTTTGTCAGCATGGAATTTGCTTTTGTAGGAATTTTTAACTGTGAATCTATGTGAATTTTATTTATGTTTAATTTATGAGAGAATTACAGACTAAAATACTATGGAGTTTATTCCCATTTTTTCTCATTGGCTCATGAGACACATTCTGGGTTGTAGTCACTTGGCCTTAAGGAAGAAAGACTGTTTCAAACTGAGCACAGGCTCCTGAGGATACTCTGGTACCTTCTTTGTTGCTGTGATCAGCATTATCATCTGAATTGGCTGTAGACAGAAAGGTTTTGGTAGTGGGGGAGCTCTAGACAAAAAGAATTAAAAACCAGAGTGAACACAACAAAGGGAACACCGAGGTCAGAGAAAGGAGGAGGGAGAGGAGGAGGAGGTGCTCCACTGCACAGAAGATACCCCCACTGTAGCCCCCAAAGGACCCTAGAGTGGGCAAATGGATATTTCCTGATGAGAACTGTGATCTGTGGAGAGCCCACACAAAAGCAGGGGAATAATCTGAAGAGAAAGGAGAAGGAGAGGGGAACTCTCATGGACTGGCCACAGCTCCACATGTCCCCTGTCCCACTGCAGGTGGGCAGAGGAGTCAGGGCTGAAGCAATGAGCTCAAGTGTGGGAGAGTGGGGAGAAAAGTTTTAATATTTGTCTTCATTTCTCTCTACCTGAATCTATTTTAATTGGCAATAAATTATAGCTAATTATCCCCAAGTTGAGTAGGTTTTGCCCACAGGACTGACTGGCAAGCAGTCAACATTGACCCATGAGCTTCCCCATTGTATTTCCTCCAGACAGTATCTACCAACAACACTTGAGGGTTTTCAAGACCTTGATGGCAGAGCAGCAGAGCATTCCCACCCAGATACCCCTGTGCTTGGTTTCTAAATGTGAATGAATTGAGGCAGAAGTGCATTTTCCCTGGAAGTCCTGAGCAACTCTTCTGGCAAATTCTTTAAGCAGTATTAATGCTTATATTCTTAATTGTTTTCAATTTACATGGTATATCTTGTACTTGTTGATAGCTCCCTGAATGTACATGAAATCTTCAGTCCCTGAAGGAATTTTAAAAAAGGCACTAGAAAGACTCCTTCAGCTTAATCCTATGAAAGCACCCTGATATCATGTCGATGAGTACCAAATTAATGCCTGTCATAATCAACAAGAAGATCACCATTTAGCATTTATAAAGAATCTTGAAGCCAAATATTTCAACTGTGGGTGCCTGAGCTCTGTCAATTTAATTTACTTTTGGGATCTCAAATAAAAATAAGTCAAATTTCCAAAAACCCTGTGAACATGCATATCCCAAGAAAGACAAGAGAGAACACATAGGTAAATTAAAACAAGAGAAGTCCATTTCATCCAAAGAGATACTGTGAGCAAACATTTTGGAAACCCTGAGTGTGTCACTTATCAGTTAGATTGTTTTGTTGTTTTTTTTTTTTTTTTAATGTTGACCTTCCCCTCCCTCCCATTTTGTTTATGTAATGGGATAATTACAACATTTAACTTTTATAAATGAACATCAGGGTAAAATGTCTAATAAAATGGCTGTCATGGAGTCTAATCATGCATAACTCTTTGAAAGCATGCCCAGCAGGCAAATCCCAAATTAAAGCTGTCAACACTTGGGTTTTGTGCACTGCTGTGATGATCAACCTACAAACGATACAATGTAATTGTACATCCAGCCCCATTCAGCAGTGTCTGGTTATTTCAAAACTGCACAGATCTACATTTGCAAATGGTTGTAGATGGTAAGAGTTCCAAATAGGCTGCTTAGACAGACATTTTAGTATATGCACACACATCAGAGATTTATGTGCAGACTACAGCGTGGAGACAAGGAGAGTGGAATATCTGAGAGCGTCGACTTGACAGAGACACTTAAAATATCTGGTTCTCACAGATACTTATTCTGCTCATTATATACATTTATTGTGGTTGAGCTATTTGCTGTCTAAACCTATGCTGAGTTTTCTCCCAGAAGTGGGTGCTGATGGGGGTGTCGCTGATGCGACGTGACTCGGCTCGATGCGAAGCGACGCGACCCGAGGAGATTGGAAGGGCACGGTGCTCGTGAGGCCTCGACGTGGCACAGGTCCAGGAGGGGCACAGAATTCCTCACAGCATCTTCCTAAACAAGGTGCTGCCGGTCAAACTGGAACCAGTCTGAGAAACTACCTGAGCAAGCCACAAGAGGAAAAGAATAGAGCGGTGGCAAAGCAAATAAAGAGCAGGCATCACTCCCAGGACCCTTGGACCAAACTGCTGCAGACATGAATAATGAAGAGCACATTAGGACACGTGCAAAGAGTGAGTGGAAACCACCCCAGCCATTGCATTTCTGCTCTGTTAGCAGCAGAGAGAAAAGAGAGGAAGGGAACTAGAAGAAAGGGATCCTCCTTGGGTCTAATTCTACAAGGTAAACTAAATTGAAGGTGTCAGCATGTCTGAGGCTGTCTTACATGTTTACCAAAAAGAAGAGTAAATATATTAAATATATTTAATATATTTAAATAACTACAAAATGTAGCTGACTGACTCCTTTAGCAGCTGGTCAGTACTTACAGACTGCCCACAGACTCTTGTCCTGTAGGCTCCTGGCTGAGCACATTTATAACTCACAAGTTTGCAATGTTCCAGATACATTTAAGCAGACACACACTGAACCAAATTTTGGTTAAACAGAGGCACGTTGGTTTTGTCTGATGAGTAACTTTTATGTTTATATAGTCTTTAAAATATCTGAAAATCTTTCACACATGATGTAATTATACTGTGAACAAACATCTGACTTCATGAAGTTTTGCATCTCTAACAATCATAAATTGTACTGGTACTCATAAAAAGGGAAAGAACACTGAAAAAATTATATGAATTCTCTGACTTTCTGAACTAGTTCCCAAGAATGAAAGCAAAAAGCATCTTCTAAACTTTCTGAACAGGGCTGCAACTCAGCTCATTTTACCTTGATTAGTTCCTTGGTTCCTGTGTTTGTCTATTTTAGAATGATTTATCTGGCTTCTGAAAGATGCCTTCCCCACAAGAAAAATGGTTACTTCAGGGCTCCCTTGCTGCTAAAAAAATGAACTCTTATCAAAAGGAAATTGCCATCTGTCTTCTCGGATAAGAGCCCAGCTCCTGGGTCTCAGTGATCTAGCCTCTGTAGAAAGTGTGTCAACTAAGAGACACATCAAATTAATCTCCTTAATCTAAAACATTTATTTGCCTTTAATTTGAATTTGTGAATGGCATGTGCACATGTAAATATGACCCTTTGCTTATACAAATGTTAAAAATGCAATGTGAGGTCTCACCATGTTAATATGATGCTTCCTGTTGGGTATTGGGGGAAATATTTCTGGAAGTCTTGTTTTACAGTGCAATACACAGTCTTAGTAACATGCTTGGAATTGTTTATTCAAATACTCATATTAAAAATCAAACTGTTTAAAGTAGAGACTTCCTCTTTTGCCCTTTGAAAAATAAATCCTACTTAATATTTAGGGACACATTGCTAACAGAGAACATATAAAAGGCTTTTTTTAATAATTCCAAGTCTTCTGCTCAGCAAAGATCCTGATTTTTGAAGTTGGAAATACATCAGGATACTTCCAGTTATTTGCAATGTAATTGCACCACCAAATTGTTCTGCTTCCATCTATGCTAAGTGTTTACACTGAAGACACATTGACTTAAATGAACAAGAGATCTGCAGACAAAATCAGATCTAAAACTGGAACTACGTGGAATATTTTCCTTTTCACTGCTCTCAGCTCCAAAATGGACCTTAGTAGATGCACTGCTCTGATATAAAGTTGAAGAATAATGCAGATGGCTCCTGAATGCAGTGGAAAGCCCCCTTCAGAGCTCCAGGTCAGTCCAAAATCCAAACCTGGTTCTGAGCACAGGTCTCTGGGAAGCTGGAAGGATTTAATCTCTATGGTTACATCAGTTCACCCCAAAGTCGAAATGTCATGAACACCCTAAATGATACCATGTGTTTGGGAAGTTCTCTTTGTTTTCCAGAGATATCAAATCAGTTGGGAACCTGATTTTTAATTAAACATTTGAGTTTTGCTGATATCTCAATATATAAAGTGAGATTCAAGAAGTGCAAATGAAGATGAGGGAAACATTTAGTTTGAAAACCTTGAAGTCAAAACCATACTTCCAATAAAATAAATGCAAAAAGTGAGTGATATCCAGAGAAACAAGCAAGCTGAGTCAAAGTCTATAAACGGGAAGAAAGTATGTAAAAAAGGATGTTGGGGACCCCTAAACAAGATACTGTTAACATATCTCTTGGGGGTCTATTTCATTCCTTTAGCACAATTCTGAGTGGGCAGTGGTGGACTGTGAAGGTGACTTTTGTTCTCCTGTTTTCTGTCTTTTTTCACCATCAAGCCTTCTCTGCAGACAAAGCTGCGCTTGAACTGGTAACAACTGTGCACGACATGCCAAAAATTGTGCCCTCAATGCAGCTCCTACAGAAGGCGAAAGGCAGGAGGGTTGATATGAAGCCACATGTGTATCATTTCCATGGAGAACCCTCTCTTCTCCCAGGCACTTCCATCTCATTTGATGCCAGCAAGAACCCTGCACCCAAAAAGAGCTGGAAGTCCTGCCCCAGAAGCAGCACTGCCTGCAGTGTGGAGCTGGGCTGTGCTCAGGATTAGCGGGGTGATTCCAGGTTTAATTTTGTTAATGTTCTTCTAAGACATTTTGAATGTACTGTTAGCCTCGAAAGCTTTATTTTTTTTTATATTTATTTTTTATTATTTTTTTGGTTGTTGTTGCTTTTGCCGGTCTGATTTATTTTTTCTGTTTTCATAACCCATCCATGTCCCACCTTTCTTGTGACTTCTGTCTGGGTGTTTCCTTTTTTGGGGTGGGTATAATTTTTTTTTCCCAGTGATAGACCCTACTCTGCTTTCACCTACTTGACTCCTTTCCTCTGATCTCTTATCTCCCCTCTCAGCCACTTTGCTCATGTCACTCTGAGTCTGATCACAATAGGTTTCCATATGGGAGTTCACACAGAGCTGCAAAAGCAGTAAATCCACTGTGTCTGTAATGCTGCCACATTAATTCCTAATCAATTTCAAAGCTCTATTTGAAACTCATATATTTCACCTCAACAAAATCAAAATAATGTCAAGTTGCCAACAGCAAATGAAAGTTGAAAATATAATTAAAAACATATAGGCTTGGAATGTATTGTTTCTGAGGTCTTTGCAATTGTCACTGTGCTAGGCACTATAAATTGATGGCAAGAGGGTATATGAAACTGAGATCCTCTTATAACAGAAGCAGAGCTCCATATTGCTTCAGGTAACAGAAGAACTCTCAGCTGAATGTGAGTGATGACTGCAAGTGTAAACTGGATAATTTTTATTTTTATTATTTTTTTTTACTGCAAGGATCAATTCCAAATTTGTTAAAAGCTGATGCTGAAATCCTGGAAGGACTGCTTAGTTAGCCTGCATGTAATCCTGATGCAGTCCTGGATAAATTCAGGAGTTGGTGTCAGTGTGTTCCTGTGAATGTGATTTTTATATTTCACACATAAAGATGGGGCGTGACCTTATACTGACCATTGTATATGTCATTTCAGAAGATCACCTGCAAATATTAATTTCTCCCTATGGTGATATTACTGCTTTTTAAACAAAGGACATGGCAAAGTTTAGTCCTGCCATCCTTTTTTTTTTTTTTTTTTTTTTTT
>VXAU01001352.1:340178-514886 GCA_013399695.1 Formicarius rufipectus | reverse complement strand
GGGGTGGACTCATGATGGAGAAGTTTGAGGACTGTCTCCCATGGGAAGGACTCCACAGGAGCAGGGGAAAGATTAAGAGCTTCGTGGTCCCCCTGCAAACCGTGGTGGAGCACGGTGTCCCAACTGCAGCCCACGGAAACCCCATGGAGTGACCCACAGGACAAGACCAATGCCAGCAGCACGACCACCACCTGCGAAACTTCCATTCCCTGCTCTCTCGAACTGTTGGAGGGAGGGAGGAGTGGGAGGAGTGTTCTTAAGACTGATTTATTTCTTACTTTTTAGTTTTAGTGCTTCTAGTTTTAGTTCTTATCTTGTTAGTAATAAATTTAAGTATTTAGCTACTCTGAGTTTGTTTTGCCATTATCTCTCAGCTGTTTTTTTTTTCTCTTCCTTTTTTCCCTTCCCCTCTGGGAAGGGGTGGGGGGAGCCTGGAGGTTTAGGTGGACACTGGGTGAAAACCACCACACCCTCAAAGACGGGTGTTTGATAAATTGAGTGGAAATATTTGATTTTTTTAAAAAAATCATTCTTACATGCCTTTTCTTAATCTCATCCATTTGGGATTGGAGGAACACACCTATCTACCTACCTATTAGCCCAAGTACACCTTTGGAATGGGTGAGGTTTGCAGACCTCTTTGCAGTCACTGGTACTGGTGAGTGCTACTGGTGACTGGGTCACTAAAAAGGATAAGTCCAGGGTCAGAAATGTTTTTGCAGGCAACCTGGTCAGACAATTCTGCTGTTCTAATGCACCTCCAACATGACAGGAACTGTGATGAGCCCAGCCCAGGTGGTTAGGGCAGGGCTCTTTCACCATGCCCATCACACTCTTAATACTTGTACAGGTAGCAAAGCAAATATTACTAAAACACGAGGTATGTGCTGTTTGTTTTCCAAACCTAAAGCTGAAAAAGAAATGTCTCAGAAGGCACTCACATGTTGGAAGCCATGCCAGGAGAAGAAAGATGGGCAGGAAAGGAACGGCTTAGTTTTAAGTCTGTATTAAGTGAACACACAGTGAGGGTGCAGTTACTCGGTCTTTCAACAGTGGCACTCAGCAGGCAGGGAACAATCCTACTGTCACCTCAGAGAGACAGACAGAGACTCTGACCTGCATAAGACCTGGTGATCACAGCCAGCCAGAAGAGGTAAACAAGATCAACAGCCTAAACTAAACCAGAAATGTTGCTTTTGCATGGGTCGAGGAACCACTGCTTTGGTTGTAGCTGCAAGAAAGAAATCTGACCGTGCTAAAAGGGAACTGCTTTCCTTCTCCTGAAAACCATGAGCCTGCTGAGCACTAAGACATCTGAAACAAGACCTTCAGGGAGTGAGGGACAAGGGTCCCTTTGTCAAGTTTGTTATAACTCAAGGTTTTCCTGGCATTTCCACTGGTGAATCCCACAGTAGGGGATATCAGAAGGCCTTTTGTCCCCCCTCTTGTCTGACAAAGACCTAAATTAACACAGATTTACCTGATACACTGCTAGAACTCCCAAAATTTTCCCTTTGATTTCAAGAAAATTACTCTGCTTACTTAAAGTAATGTCTGTGAATCAGATGTCTCTCTTTGTTCCTAATACTCATCCAAAAATAATGTGGCTCTTAAGAGTCCTCAATGCAAGAGGTTGAGTCTCACAGAGGTCACTGTAGTTGCACCAGTTTAGGCCAAGGCAGAATTCAGTGCATGGATGCTGGTTTGTGCAAAATAAATCAGAAACTTTATGGATATTAAAAACAGTGTTAAAACATGCTGTTTTATACCGTAATTATAAGGTTATTTCTCAGTAATTCAATCTACCAAGGGTGAAAATATGTCTTTTATTGCTGCCTATGATGGTAATAATTCTCTCTGGCATCTGTAAAAGCAACAATAGCTTTTCATTGATTTTACTTAAAAGGAAAGTTCAGGGTTAGAAAATTAGTATTTCATGTGGAAACAAGAAAAACTTTCCAAAGTATATGTCATAGAAATAGCAATAATTATGTTTGAGGAGGAAGGAAATCTTGTGATTAGGGTGTCTGGGTAGGTACCTATAAACCTCAGATGAGGTCCAATTCTTCGATGTATTTTAATTTCTTTAATTTCCTGTCTGAAAAATAAAATAAATAATAAAACTCCCTTTCTTACATGTTGTTTGTTTGTTTGCTTGTTTCCTCATTTGATAATACACCTGAAAGTCCATTAGTACTGAACTACATATGTACATGCACCGAACTAAGGCAAGATCAAAGCTAACCCAAATTTTCTTATTTCAGGGTAAACCTGCATATAGATGATATCTTTCTGTTTACCAAACAGTACGTAATGATTTATGTATTTCAGCATTTTAACCACTGTCATAATATCTGTCCAGATAATACTAATGGAGGCCAAAAAATTCCCCTGAGGTACAGAAATGAATGAACATCTAAGTCAGCAGCAAAGCTGCTCACAGAATGTAGATCTGTGGCTAAAAAACACATCAATAGTAAAAATAACCTCAAACTGAATACTTACACAAGGAAACAGTAAATTCAGGAGAACATACTACATATGTCTGGATTTGCTGCTCTTTATAAATTAATTGGTTCAACTTTTTTGCTCATGTTATCACAGCACTCTGCATAAATGGAAGCCTTGTCTTGGCTCTGATGTTGTGATTTGACAACAAATATATTATTTAGAAAATGTTACCGTTAATGTTCCAGACACTTTTTATAAGATAAATCAATTATGCAACTTGCCCCTGCAGCCATGAGGAAATCCCTAATGCATCCAAACATTCCTTCTGATTTTCTGCTTATTCACACTCTTATAGTAAATACCACTTCTGATATACCTTGTTCTCACCAAGTCCAATTCTAAAAGGAACTGCAGTAACTCAAATAGCACTCGCTTCAGCTCTAGATGCAACATTCTATCTCATTAAGCAGAAAAGGTGACTCACTTGTATAAATTACCTTCATCATATAGCTGTTAAAGACAAAAAAATCTGGGAAGAAAACTGCATGTCAAATCACAAGAGCTGTGCTACAAAGTCCTCATTTATGATTAGCACTAACTGGCCTTCTAGGTTGGTGGACAGAGATAAGTAGCCTTGGCTCATGGGCTCATCTGTACAAGTGGGAGAGAAGGGCTGGTGAGACAGTGGGCAGCACTACAGAGCATTTGTGCTCCTCTCCTTTGCCACTGCTGGGACATGGATGGTCTTGCCTTCATCTGGAGCTGCCTCCGTCACTGCTGGTGTCTTGGGGATGGCCTCTGTCCCACAAGGATGGCTCCAACTGGCCCAGTCTGTTTCTTTTTTGGGGTTGGGCTTTGGTAGGGTGTTTTATGTGACTGCTGAACAGACACTACAACCTGCAATCCTAACCCCTTCAGGGTATTCTTACTACTTTTTCTTCCTTGCCACTACTTTTTCTTTCCCCAGGGAAAGAAGTTGGAGGGTCAGCAGAAACCATGTGCTATCCCAAAGAGTATCCTGAGTACAGAATGCCTTTGAACCTTCAAGATATATTACTCAGTCGGAGCCTAAACTGGAGGTGGTGCCTTTCTCAGGATAACTCAATAGATGATGTTGCAAGGGCAACTCAGGTTAAGAATCTTCTCACAGAGCTGAGATTAATGTCTAGGGCTTACTACCTGTTCTTTATAAATGCCCTCCATTGGATGTGTAATAATAAAGGCAGTGGGAAAAATGATCATAATTAAATTATTCTTGGGCTACCCTTTACCTCAAAAAGAAGGCAAATTTTGGAAAAACCAAGTAAAGCTGGAGGCCTGATCTTTGCTTACACCAGTGTAAGGAATGTAAAAGTCAAGCATGAACACTATCAATTCAGGGACTTAAAAGCAAAAGTAGACGGACAAATAATCAAATTACAGTACTACAGAGCAAAAATGCAGCAGTAAAAAGAAAGGAGTGCCATGATGATGATGTGCATGGGACACATTTGCCAAACCTGTATCAAAAACGTCCTTGAAGTCAAATTACAGAAGACAACAGGCATAAAAAGAAAACTGAGGAAAAAAAAGAATGTAAGAAAGAAATATGCAAGAGAAAATGCACAAAATGTGGGATTGCTCTATAAACTTTAATGAACAAGTAATAGCCTACTATGGAATACCATCTAATATAGGTGATAGGCTATATCAAAGAAAAAACAAGAAATATGTAGTATATATATTTTGGAGTGTTCTCATTACCCAAGCAGAACTCAAGTTAAAAAAAAAAAAAAAAAAAGGTATAAAGAGATTAATCTCACCAAGGATAAAGAAAATTAAAGGCCTTGAGTTTTATTTACAAGAGCAAAGCACCGTTGAGGTAATGAAAGAAATAACTAATTCAACATATAAACCCAAGAGTGCTGAAACATAAAATAATAGAATCACAAGAATGACTATTGAAATAATTATTTTAAATCAGACACACGACATACAACATATCATAAACCCACTAAATTCTAGATCAGGAACAGAAGAGAGAAGACTATAGGTAAATCAAAACACTTATGTATTTCTGTCATCTTTTCTGCATCTCATGAAGCTTACACAGCAGTCCTGCTGTGCAGAAGATCTAGGAGAAGAGATGATAGGCATATATAAGTCACTACACGAGAGATGAGCCTTTAATCTACATGGATGATCTTCAAAATACGCAGTCTTTTTGACTAGTGTTCTTTTTAGTTTTACAAAACAGTGTCACAACTATTCTGATATAACTTACATTACTACAGAAGAATAAGGCTTGCAATAATGCTCCTCTCAAGTTCATATCCTGACAAAAAGCTACGAAAATAGCCTGTGTGGTAATACAGTTAGCCCACACTGCAGCCACACTTTAGTCCTCTTCCTGTCTGTTTGGGGAATACCCCCAGCACCTACTTTTACTGAAGTATACAGAGCCCTCATTGTTTCTATAGCTGGTAAAGGGAAAGAGATGCTCTTGGGGATAATTCAGAGTTTACAAGAGAAGACCCTTTTCTGAGCTGCCTTCCAGTGAGGACTCCTTCTCCACTGACCATGCTGGTGACTGAACATACATTTCAGTGGCTCCGTTGGGTGGCACATGCCAAAGGCAGCTTGGACCAGGACCCATTGCAAATGGACTTTGGCACTTTTCCTAGTTTTTTTGCCACAATGCACACTAAATCCCATTATCTGTCTTTGGGTATCTCTCTGCATGACTCAGATTTGAGCAGAGGAAGGTATGAAAACCTGCACCAAGCACCTACCCCTGAATGCTGACTCTAGAGGACCATACAGTCTGGCTCCCAAATGACATGTGTGAATCAAAGGACCATTAAGTTAAATGACAACAGGACTATCACTGCATCTAAAGCAGAATGATAGACTCATCTTCAGGAACATGTGACCAGTCTCTGGGCATGTATCCTGAACTTCCTATACTGAGAGCAAACCCTGAAGGGCAGCAATGCAGAAATGCATGTCCAGACCACAAAAACTACTGGCTGTGCTAACATGGTAATCCCCTTCTCCCTGCTTTTAATTCACTCTGGTTATCCTGAGTATAGCAGGATAACCCTGCCCCAGCTTCAGCACTGCCACACAGTTCTGTATCACACAGGGCAAGCCACAGAGCCTTAGGTGAACGTACAGAAAATATGCTGTTCTACTCAAATTATGCTTCCCTTCAAGCACATATTCATTTCTCATGGACAATAAAGGTGAGGTCCTGAAAGTAATCTATGTTATAAGGAAAGTGTTTTTAATTTTACCCCTGCTTTTTAACAAAAGTATGTAAATCTCTCACAAAATAATAAAAAATTAATCCTTGGATTATTCCTTAGTGGTTATTCTTTGCTGAGTATTCCTGGTTGGTTGTGAACCTGTCTGTTGGTTTTCCCTGAGATAATTTTCTTCTTTGGATTTGTGCTGGGAACAGTGCTGATAACAGAGGGATGTTTTAGTTGTTGCTGGGCAGCGCTTGCACAGCCTCAAGACCTTTCCTGCTTCCCACGCTGCCTCACCAGTGAGGAGACTGGGGGTGCACAACAAAGTGGGAAGGGACACGTCTGGGACAGCTGACAAAAGGGATGTCCCATGTGGCACACACCACTGGGTGTCATATGGTGTGTGAATAAGGAGGAAGGGGGGATATTCAGATTGATGGTATTTGTCTTCCCAAGTTCCCTGTTACATGTGCTGGAGCCCTGCTCTCCTGGGAATGGCTCAGCATCTACCTGTCCATGGGAAGTGGTGAATTAATTCTTGTTTTGCTTTGTTTGTACTTTTGCTTTACCCAGTAAAGTGTCTTTATTTCCACCCACAAGCTTCCTCCTCTTTATTTATTTATTTCCCCCATCCCACTGCAGGTGTGAGTGAGTGGCTGTGTGGGGCTTGGCTGCTCTCTGGAGTTAAACCTCAACAACATGTTTTCTGCTGCAATATTACACTGGAGGGGAACTCCCAAAAAGTCCTGACATGCACACACCACCTACTCCCACTTCACTTTTAGGCTTCACTTATGCCTATATATAAAGCAAAAGGAAATATTTCATCTCCTAGAAAGAATTTATATCCACTATTACTAACCATAGGATTATTATTGCTACATCTTCCAGTCAGAAACTTTTTAAGAAGGGTCAATATGAAGTCTGTGAGTTCATAAAAAGCTCAAAAGCAAAACAACAAAATTACTTCATATAAATCAACCTGATGCAGATCAAATCACATTCCATTTCAGAGAGAGTACAAAACAATCCTACAATCTTTTGAGTGTTGCTTTAATGTCGACTCCTTTCAAGAACTTCAGAAATGACCATTTGAACAGTAATAGCCCATAGAACATTGTAAACAGCTTATTTTAGATAGAAATCACATCACCTCTAAAACAGGGCTCATGTGCTGACCAGCAATCAAACAGGGTGAACCAATTGAGTAACACAGTGGAAGTTTTCCCCTCTGGTTTTAGCTTTTCTTAGAGGATTAGGGTCTGGAAACTCAATTTGTACTACTATTATATTATCTATAAAGGGTGGTCTCTTGCTAGTTGGCTCATCATTGTGTCAAATCCTAGCACTTTAAAATGCATCTGTTTGGTATATAGAAGTCATTGGCCAAAAAAGGAGAGAAAACAACATCCACCTGGAATTAATCAAAGAAAAGTTGGGAGTTTTTTCCACCATCATTACTTTCTTACAAAACAAAAAGTTTCAGATTCTCTGTATTATAAGAGAAATTTGCTGTATTGTAGTGTTGTGAAAAATCCATTAATCAAACTGAAAGGTAAAGAAATTGCATTCTTACTTTTGTAACATTTTAATATGAGATTTGTCTATTAAGAAACATAGCTTAGGACATCATTTCTCAGAGACTGATCCTTCCTTAGAAACTCAGAAAATCTAGGTCTTAGTTCTGTGCCTGTCAGGCTCCCTGAGTGACCTTGGACGAGCCCAGTTAATCTCTTACTAACTCATTTCTCCCTCTGTAAAGTGGAGATAATCGTAATTCCTTTGTCTTGTGTGCCTGACAATGTCTTTGAGAATAGGGAATATTATAGACTGTGCTCACACTTCATGCAGCCCAGTGGCCTGTGATCTTAGCCTGCCCTTCCAGATCCTTTCCTAACACTCCCTCCTACTCCACATCTTTTTTATCAATTTCCTTAGTTTTGCAGGAGCTGTGAACTCCTCTAGGATGGCAACAAACAGCCAGTCTGTCTGCTGATCACTGTGATCGGGTTCTGACACTCCAGCAAGGCACTGAGTCATGCAGGGTAAGCAAAACTACTCTGTGCTAAAATATAGACTGAATAAGGCATGAGAGACGCCTGGATAAGGAAACATCTCTGAAAAAAGAAGTTTTGAAAACTGTCTTTTCCTTAGTTTTTTTAATCAGTATTTCTTCAAAGCATACTGAGCCAGGTTGGGACAATAATTCATGCATAATAAACTGATTTAGTGTCACTTTGCTTTCAGTGTTGTCTGGGTTGGTAAAAAGGAACTACCTGCATATTAAAAGTACTACTTTAGGCACAGAATGGAAAAGGCAGAAAATTATAATGTTTCCTAGCCAGCTGGAACTGGAGTAAGTGCTGTCAGTTCATCAGAGCCTCAGAATTCTCTAAAAGCTACAAGTGTAGTGGGGACTGAGAGCAAGCCTGGTTGTTGGTGGACAAAGGTGGGTGATACTCCCCCATGTGTTGCACTTCACTCCTTTCCACCAAAACCTAAGATCCCCTAATCCCCCACTTCAGCCCACTCCTGCTTCCTGGATAGGCTTTCTTTCCTCTTGGTGTCCAGCCCCAGTGGCTTCATGGTCCTAGACTCTATGGAAGGAACTCTATGAAGAAAAAACAAGAAGACTGGTAGAGCAGCTGGGCCCAGTATGAGAGTCCAGAGGGTGGAGAAGTCGACCTCAAACCAGTTCGGGTGGAGGAAATGGGGTAGAAAAAATGGACTGAGAAGGGGTACATCTTAACAAAGAGGTTAGGGGTAGGGTTTAGCTCTACAAGGGCATTCTGCTTCTGGAATCATGGCAGGGTGAGGTGCAAGCTGGCACTATGTATTTATGGCACACATTCTTGGGCCCATCTATGCAGCATTTGGTTGTTCTGATGCTGTGCCATTAATTCTGGTGGGCAGTGGGAGAGAGAGAAAACCCTTAAAACAATTGCTACGAACATCATTTGCATTTATGAGATCACGCACTAAAGGTTATGCTGAGGTTTCCTGTAGAGATGTAGAGCAGAGAGCAGCAGTGTCCTGGCTCTCCACAGTTTTCAGCAGCACTCAGCTGCTTCCTGCAGGCTAGAGCCAGGAATGAACACTCTTTTCAATATTTATATAATGCTTTTTTTCCTCCTAAATTTAGACACTGTTTTCATTTTCATTGGCTTCTCCTGCAGCCAATTTTTAGAATCTGAGTGATTTCCTAACAGCCACAGGGAGTGTGATGAGTCAGTCTGTGGGGTCTGGAGTGATGCAGGATATGATATTCCCCATCCTCAGTGTGGCAGCCTGGTGAGATTTAGCTTCCAGCACTTGCCAGTGGCAGACAGGACAGCCACAGCCCCTTTGTGCCATTCGTGCATCTGGGACACCCCATACTTTGGGACACCCTATACTTTGGGACACCCCATACTGTGGGACACCCCATACTGTGGGACACCCCATGCTGTGCGACACCCCATACTTTGGGACACACCTCTCCTTGCAGCAGCACATCCATGAACTGTTCCAATTCGAAGAAGAAGGCCCTGAGCTGATCATGATATCAATACTTAATGTACCTCGGTAGCTGCTAAGATGCTTTTGCTAAGCTTTGCTAAGAAGAACATCTAAAGTGCTTTTGTCCCTTTCTTAATAAGTGTAATTAAATCTCAACCCACTGCTTTGACACTTGCTGATCAGTTTTCACACATTTAGTCTGTTACACACAGAAGTAACAACATTCCTTCCTAATAAACAGAGAGAGAGATCAGGAGGTGGAACACCTTTCATTCCTACTTGGGTATGTTCTTAACTCAGTGATTTGTCATGCCCAGGTAAGAAAACAAACACGAAACTGCCAAGTGTATGATCCAAGTCCCAACGCACTTGATGTGGAGACACCAATGCTATTTTTAAAGTTGGATTGTATCTTGTCTTGTGTGCCAAATTTAATACAGGGTACATTTTCCTATTCTGGTTAAATAAGAAATGCCTGAGGGAGAGCTTCTCTCACTACAGGCTGCCAGAACCAGACACTGACTTACCAGTCCTGGAATCAGAGTCATATATTTGTGTTTCCAGGACCAGATCATCCCTTACTCTGTGAAAGGCTTTTTAATATTGTCTGGCCAGGAAGGCTCTAAATGTAGCTCTATCTCTAGAGCTCTACTGGTGTTTCTCACGTGCAGAGGATTTAAGAGAAACTCAGGGATGAAGACAAGTCACAATCATGAAGTTTTAGTTGTGCTACGAAGACAAGCTTCCCAAAATTCAGTTACAGAGATAGATCTCGTTTACACTGCTTTCATACTGGTGTGTTGCTCTTGAAGTTCTACAGTGTGGGATCTGATTTGCACTAGCATGATGTATTAGGATTAGACTTAGTGTTTGACAAAATTATGACTAATGTCAGTAGAAAATGGAAGATAACACATTTGCAATTGCTTTGCAATAAATATCAATGAATACTGAACATATTTGACTTAATGTGCTGTCCTTTTATGAGGTCTCCATAAAAGTTAGATAGAGATGCAAGTGTGACTCAAACATCAGGACACTGCAAAGGGTGGACAAAGCAGGACATTGTTGATTACTCTGAAAAGAAAAAAGTATTCTGGATTATTGATCTATTTCCTGTAACTAACCTAAGCAAAAACATTATCTGAGCTCTGTTTTATCAACTGTTGTTTGACTTTTCTTCTTTTCTCTATCATAACACTCTCTAACCTCATTCTCACACATCATAGCTTTCCTTGGATAAAACATATCTCTCTAGTTTTATATGAAGACTAAGAATGTGAGTTTCCTGAAAAAAAATTAAGTCCAAGTATGAAGTTAGTCTTGATTTTTTGCTCTTTCCTCTTCTGTGTTCTCCTTTCCTAGCAGGTAAGAGACAGCAGATCTGTCTTGACACACTCAGACTTTGCTTTGGTTTATTTCTGTTTATTTTAGGGGCCACACAAAACAAATCTTTTGTAGGAAGATGATCATCAAGTAGAGACTAAAAGGAATACAGAGAGAAAGCACAACTGGTCAAGAAATAGTCTGTTGAGTTCTTCCAGAAAAACTTGCCTTAAAAGACCAGAAGAGAAAGGCAAGCATGAGTACCAAACAGTTTAATACAAAATTAGAAAAGAGACATCTAAATTAAGCTGCCTGTAATTCCCTGTAACAATACAGAAAGGAAATGATCCCTACTATTTCAAGTATTTCCTTCCCTGCTGATCTTGTGCATGGGCTGCAGACATACAGGTATTTTTGAGTGATGGAGCAGAGCAGAAAAAATCCTCCTGTTAGTACCATAACATGTCAATAACATTGAAGCCTTAAAAAAATCCAAGTGGAGACTTTGGTGAGCCCACTGATTGCAACTAATGAGATGTCACACACTAAGTGTTAGAGCATGATTGTGGAATTTAATATTTCTTGACTTTGCTTCCCATATTATGGGTACTAACATGGAATTAAAGTAGTGTGCTGACCTCATGGCTATAGGATGCAATTATTAACTAGGAAAATATAACTCCAACTTAATTAACTCTAACTTGACCATATCAGGCCTTTCAGGTACAGTAATAGAAGAGGAGTACAGTGATTTACAGGATATTAGGCAATCTTCCTCTCCTAGAAACACCAGAGGAAAACCTTCCTCCACAGTATTTTGACAGCCCCATAGCCTGTTATGCTTATAAAAAGCCAAAATTCAAGTAAAACACTCGAAACTTATGAACTCCCTGAAACTACCACACAACTTTCATATGAGAGTGGTTTGCAACCAGAGATTTGAACCAATTTGTCTTCTCTTTGCAATGCTTTCACCACTACCCATTTCCAAGAATTCTGGATATTTTCCTAGCACAAATGCCAAGTGGCAGATGGGTCTACACTGGTGGAGCAGGTGGAGTCCAATCCAAGCCCATCTACCTCATGCCAATGCCACCATAAGGATGCAGCAGTATGGACTCCAGTACAGGATGTGCCTTGGATCCTGCATGTTTGCTTGGGTGTCTCATTGCTTCCCCTGTCCTGCCATAGTGTCTTCACTCTCCCTGGCATCCTGTCTTGCTTCATGAAGCCTAGCCTAGTTATACTGACACCTCTGCAATGCCAGTTCTGCATTTGCAGGGCAGACCTAGCCTGGACCACCACGAGGTGGCCACATCTCAGGCTAGAGAGCTCAGATTCTACAGGGAAAGAGCCTTTTCCTGAAACACCTGGAAATAACAAGTGTGCAGCCAGCAATTCCAGCCAGATGTGCTGCTGTTAAAGACTCCTCAGACAGCACTTGCTTTGCATGCAACTGCAGAATCTTCTTATGCCATCCCCAAGAGATGATCAGCATTGTAGTATTATAGCACCACACTCACAGGGAAAACACTCTGCAGATGTATATCAGCCTTGAGAATTCCCCCTCTACCTGTCCAGTAATGAATCCTAAATTTTCTCAAGATCATTGCTCATCACAAGAACAAGTACTGAAGAGTAAATGAAAATAGCCATCCCATGGAAAAAAAAAATAAAAAAGAAAGAAAGAAAAATCATTTAATGGCTGAAATAAAATGCCATCACTGCTGTGATAACAGAAGGTTTAAAGTACATTACTGTCGCTTCTCTGTACACTTGAGGGCTGGCTACTGGGTCAGATGGTGCAGCAGTCCATGTAATCTCCTGAATGGAAAAAAATTAGGCTCAAAGTGCCAAATAGACGCCCACAACATAATATCAGGTAAAACAAACACATACCTCCTATCCCCCCTCACCAAATGTTAGAGAAATAGAGAGAAATTCCAGTCATTTCTCATTACTGTGAAGGTCAGCCTAGCTGGGAAAATTGTTTCTGCTTTACAATTCCCCAAACTGTAGAAAGCAGTTAGAGTTCTGGACAAAAACTAATGTTGCATTCAAAGGGAAAAGAGGCTGATATGGCATTGCTGCAGTAATAAGAGAATTTTTTACTCTTTCCACTTCCCTGTGAACCTAATCAACTGTGACATGAGAAAATATACTGGGCTCACCCAGCCAGAATCTGACTGCCACCTGAAAATGTCCTCAATATTCCACTGTTTGGGAGTTTACAATGATCCTTCCGACATCAATTTTGTACATGTACATCAAAATGCCATTAGAAATGCTTACAAACACCTCCCGCTCACAGGCCTCCACTCAGACTCCAATCGAAGCCAGGCTGCAAAGACTCCCCAGTGGTTGACTAAAGGTTTCTTTCGATTACTCATGTGAAAGCATTTGGTTATGGAAAGGCATCTTGGGGGAGCCTGGGGGATCTAAAGATCTCCCCCCTGACCTGCCTTGTAAGCTCACTTGAATGTCATTAGGAGCAATATATATTGGAGGTACTTTAAAACCTGCCTTTAGCATTTAATGAATATCCGTTGACTTATCAGGTTTCCTCCTTCTCTTTGAGGTTCAACAAATATGCCATACCTTCCCAGGGCTGCAAGTGTGTGGCAGGGAGTGGGAAGGTGAACTGAGAGGAGACAATGAGACCTCCCGGTACTTTTATCCTGTCGCAGTCCTGTGACATGGATGGGCACGTTCCTGCCTTCATATACACCAACTAATGCATGCAAACACCTTGTACAAGATGCAGATGTAAATTAATTTAGCCCTGATAAGTGCTTGGCATATTTAATGCATTATTTATTGCCACTTTTATTATTTCTCAGTGGTGAAAAGTTGAATAAATCTAATGCAACTGAACAAAATATGATCACGTTCTTCTTCTGTTCTAATATTTACAGGAAATATTACAAGTGTTTGACATATAAATTGAGCATTTGACTGACTTTAATAACCATGTGATCAATAAGAAGTGATATTTTTACAGCCTAAGTTCAATTTTTAAAGGGCCAGGGGTCACAGATCTTTATCAAAGCACTAAGGCTAAAAATTTATTTTCAGAACCTGTAATTCCTATTATTTTAAAGTCTGTATTGACCTAATAGCATTAAAAGTCAAATTTTTCTCATAAAGTTTCAATCCTATTGGAGTTAGCATTTAGGTATTTAGGGATTTACTGTAGCTGTACTTTCTTGAAGAATTTCAACACTTCTTTTTATTAGAATTAGTGTTGAGTGATAGGAAGTCACTCATCACCTACATTAGAGATTATTCTTTATCCTTGGAAGATACTAATTGTTAAAAAAAAAATAAATTCTGATCAACCTTCATCATACCTTTGCTCCCCATGTACCTCATACTTTTTTTCTGTATCAAGCATCTTTCCTCCTCAAAGTAGCTTGGGAAACATCCTTTCAGTTTTCATGATTCTAAAATGAAAATGAGCCAGATACAATGCAAACACCAGGCAGCCACCACAGGAGAAGCAGTGTTCATGCTATGCTAAAGTGGCAGCTCTCCCATCCAAACAACTCATGGAATATCATGTAACCTCTGCATTCAGCCCCTCTTCTCCTGAGAGAGACAAACCAGTCTCAGCTTACATCTGGAATGCCTACAGAGCTCCCTGTGGGCTTGCCGAGCACTTACAGAAATTGTTCATAAGAATTTGCAGCAGACAATTCTCAAACAGAAAAGATGTACTTATGCACAGTGAGTTACAGGCTCATGAAGTTTCTCTGCTGCTGTTTAGAATTTTTTCCCTAGTCAAAGTTACCAGGCACAGTGGGACAAGTAGTAGGAAAAGTTCTCTTTCTGGCTTGCTGAACAGTGAACTATTTATATTTCGAGATGGAAAAGTAAAAACCTTCAAGCATACATTATTCTGTCAAATCAGGGCACTCACAAGCATGTGGAGACCTTGGTTGAAGCCTCAGGTCTGAATCAGGTGCACTGAAAAGCTTCAACCTGAGGCTAAGACACTCTTTCATAAGATGATTTCACCAGATGCCACGAATAGGTTAATTTTTTAGTGAATCTACAGTTCGTTAAAAAAAAAACCAAAAAAAAAACAAAAAAAAGAAAAACAAGCCTTGAGTTGCCCAGGTGACAAAAGAACAGCAGACATTTTGCAAAGGAACAAGCTGTAGGAAAATGAGAGTGGTTATTGCCCTGATGGTTACAAACCTCAGCTCTTTAAGTAAATCTCTACTCAGTGCTGGACCATCTTACTGGCATGACTGAATTTATTTCACAAGGCAAAGCCTGATCTCTCAGCTGTCAGAAGTGGGAAGTGTACTCTTCTTTCTTCTCCTCAGATCACTTCCCCCTATTTCTAGATCTGCCAAGTCACCCCATTGGAAATTTAAAAACAGCGCCTCAATGAGAAGTTTGTATTCTATATCTGGATTAGTTTAAAATGGTTTCTTTACAATTATTTTTTTTCAAACAGGCTTTAAAATACGTCATGGAAAAATTTTATTGCACTATTATTCTCTCCACTGGAATTGAAACCTTTTGAATAATGGAGGACATTTTGATCATGTTTAGTAAATGTCTCCCTCCATAACCTCCCAAAGAAAGTCTTTTAGTAGTATTGAAATGTCACAGTTTTAAGTTCTTTATTTTGAATCTAGTTTCTCAAGTGGTATGTGGTGTTTTTGCATATGGTAAAGTGGATGAAATCAGACTGAACAGTTTTATTCCGTCCATGCACAGCTTTGTCAGTTGACCTGTTTTTATTGTTTTCTTTTTCTGGTTTGAAGTCAAATATTTGTTGAGATGATGGAATATCCTTGGGTCTGATTTTTGCCTAATCCTTGTAATAAGTCTTTCCCCTGCGAAGAAATTACAGAATCAACTAGAGCATGTCCGGAAAAAAAAATCTGCAAATTTCAGTGGCTGTTGCTGAGATGAGGGACAAGTTCTACCTGAAAATAAGGCAATTTTTTGGACAGTCCTGGAAAACAGAGCTGCCCCTGGCTGGCCTTCAGACTTCCAAGTGAGGCCATAACCTGAGCTTGTGATCTTACTTTTTATGGGTTGGAGCAGAGGATATTGTTAGCCTACATCATCAGATTAAGACTTTCAAACCCACACACTGAACATGAGGCTTGAATGTTCTTACTGATTCATGAAGGTAAATGGAGATGAGGTATACTAGTGCAGAGCATTATTAAACCCTGTTTAGGTTGATGTTTGTCAAAGATTATAAATCTCAGATTGCTGGGAGATGTTTCCACATTTCACTAGGTGGTTTGAGGTTTCTTTGCAGGTTTTCCATGCAGATGAACGCCATGCAAGTCATGGTTACTATGAAATAACTCCATGGAACATAGTGCAAAATGGCAGTAATACTTTTTTCATAAGTAATAGCCACACCAAAGGCATTTCAGATATATATGCTGACACTTCTAACCACTATCCTCATTTTTATTTTGTGAATAATTGCTCTTTCTATATGCACCTTTTTCTGCTGACTCCATTTCCCCTTTAACCTGCAGAGCCCTCAGATAAATATCCCAGAGATATCCTTGCTGTGTTCTAAGACACAGGGTAGTTTAATGACTTGTGCAAGTGTCTGTTTCAGCCTTTAAATAATTTACATGTTACCGTGTTTTCCTCAGACAACTGCAGTAATGTCCCTTCTACAAATAAGAGGTGAACCCTTCTTGTAACTTTATACAACGTTACAATTAGAAAACAAACAAACCAAAAAGGATTTATCCTGCTTGACAGGACCACTGTTCTTTGGGAGACAGAGCTATTTCTGAAGAAGAAAAGAATTAAGGTCTTTTGCTAATAGGGAACCTAAAACTTATTACTATAATTCAGCCAGTTATGTGTGAAAAACCAACAACCAAACAATCAACCAAACAAATATCAAAAGGCAGATTTTCCACCCCCCCCATCTCTCTCAGGTGTCTGGGCTGCCCCCCTGACTCACAAGCAATAGCATATCCCAGGGCAAAGCACATGTGCAGTTGCCTTCAAAGCCCTTTATTTCTCTTTTATTTGCCCACTTGGGGTCTGGATAGAAATTTCCTGTGGGTCAGACCTGGCTCACAGACCCCTAGTTGCTTAGCTTTGATCTAAATGTGCTTTATTGCCTCTTCCACTTACCTTCTTGCTGAACCTCTGAGGGTCTAGACATAAAGTTTTGCACTTTTCCTACTATTTTCCTAAATAGCAGGAACTATTTACCAACATAATTCTTAGTGTTTTTACCAACATAATTCTTAGTGTCATTACATTAACATAAATATGAATTTCTGAGAAGACTTATGAAGCACTAATTGTAAAGTTTCTTAATGATGATATATGCTCATTTATATACACAGTATATACATTTAAGAGCTTAGTAATTCAGATAAACACAGGCTATTGCAGGAACCCGTCTGGCTTGGTCTGATCTTGCTCTGAATTTTGGCATTTGCAAATTGGCAGTTTCCTGAGGTAAAACCTATAAACACGAGCAAGACCCTTCTAAGAAATCCAGAAGCTAAAATCTGTATCTTCACTCCTTTGAGAGTTAAGTAATAATTTCTACACTTCACATCTATGGTAGTGACTCAAACCATCTGAAAATCAGATCAATGCTTATTCAAGGGACTAAGACTGGACTTTTGCACGGTATTATTTAATTTTAACTTGTCTACACTCCTTTAGTCCAAAGGCAAATAGAATACAATTATACTAGGATAGGAAAAATTTGATAATGTGGTAGGCAGCCTTACATTCACAAATCCCTATTGTCACCGTCCTCCAATAACTCTGTCAGTGACACACTACTGTATCTTTCAGTCATAATCAAGACGAAAATTATTCCAAAAAGTGAGTGCACAAGGGAACATCAGGAGGTACACACGGACACGATGGCCTGCAGCACATGTGCCAAAGCAAAGGTAATCATTGTCTCACTGTCTCAGCCTTTGGGTTTAAGCCTCTTTTCACAGATGTCAAAGGATGTTTTAAATTAGTTTCAGCTACTGTATGATCAGGCTTGATTAAGAGATTGGAGTGCAGCACGCCGAGCAGTGCTGGTTCTGGGAACAGTGTAATGAAGAGAAAAGGAAAAGGAAAGGGAACACATTTAGTACTTCCCTTCTAGAATTTCCCCATTCTCCTCATCCCTTACTGTAGCCGAATGCCTTAACATCCACTCCTGAACAAGATTTAGGCTCCAATAAAGTAACACAGAGGTGTATGATGAGTATATTTAACCAGTGTGATATTTTACCACAAACTTAAAGTTCTGCCCCAAGATGATACAGACCTTTAACTAAATCAACTCTCCACAACAACATGGTGGTTACATGGGGTTAATTTCTGTATGTATAGAAGGCATCCATTAATACTTTACTCAACATTTGTTTCATGGCATGGATTTAAGCTTGAGAAGCTTCCCTTTGTTTTTGAAAAATTAATGCAAACACTTTGGAAAAAAAAAAGAAAGTGTACCACACATACACACTATCCAAAGTCTGACTCTCCAGCCCCAGGAGTTGTTCTTACACATTTGTAGTTAGTATGTTAGTACCTCTCACCTGCTTTCCACTGCCTACATATTACTGACATTGCTACAGGTTAAGACTGAGTTCTAAAGCTGTTTCTATCACTACTGAGTGCTTGTTTTCAACATTTTAAAGTGAAGATGTGAACAAACCTTTGAAAAGTGACTGAATATTTCAATGCCAATATATTTTGCATGTAAAATACAAAAATCTCTGTGTGTTGCATTTGAAATCTGATAAATATTTATTATCAATGCTGTTTGCTTTTAATCTGTTCAGGATATCATTCCTTCAGCTCCTTAGTACTTAAACAAAAATGGCATTTACATTACAATATTGCTTGCCAACAATCTCATTTTCTGGTTTAGTCAGCAGCCTTCATGCTTGATTAGTCTTTAATTATACAAATACCTACATATTAAAAAAAGTTTTCTTTTTTCCATACTTTGAGCATGTAATTATTTTCTCTTGCATGCAATAACCTTTAATTTTAGGATTAAGCAACTGATTCTCTTTAGTATGGATGGATTTTTTCAAGTGTTAAAGCAAATTTGGTTGTTGTATTACGAGCAGGAAAATTAACTTTAGGAAAACCTTTCATTAGTGCATTTGACAGCACAGTGAACAGCTGACAGAAACTTCAAAATATTCAATATACTTGAAAACAAAATAGATACCAATTCTGTGTCCTCTGAAGTCAACAGCAATACTGTTCTGAATTCAGCAGGAGAGTGACTGGGGCTGTGAGATTCCTCCTTTGAATATCCCTTGCTCTTGTAGCATTAGTGTTACAGCAGTACCAAGAAGCCCCATGCAAGATCAAGGCTTCATTGCATTATACCCAAAAGCTGTAAAAGTTTTCAGTATAAATTGATCAAACAATGGTGGAAGAATCAACAAAGGAAGAGGAAGAGAAAGACAAAGTGACATCCCAGACAGTGACAAACCTGGGGCTGCAGTCTGGTGCTCCCGACTCCAGCAACGCATTTACTAGAGCATTTTGCTTCCTGATGCAAATTATTTGTCAAAAGAGAATTCAGCAAGCAAAGGCATGAGTTGATGATGAGATTAGAGCTAAATATGCAGATTTTATGTGGCAGTAAAAGAATTCCCTCCCCTCCTTTTGCTGCAGTTTTCACTCACGAGAGCTTGGACTGCCGAATTTTGGTCTACAGGACTGACATATGTTATCTCTATACCTGCTTGTACATTTGAAGTACCAGTGATTTCCCCCTAGACATACTCTTTGAATGTCTATGGGGAAAACATCAAGGATTTTTAGAATGGCTTGGTTTTCTCAAGTTCTGTTTATTTTTATATTTGTTTTACATGAACTGAAAATTCTGTCAGACACATTTCAATTGCATGAAGAACATGTTTCAGAGTCAGAAGACAGCTAAAATAAAGCAAACAAGGAAGCTGCAGTTCTCTAAAGTTGGGGAGGGAGAAGAGGGGGAAACCTTCATAGTGGCATATTGAGCTTGCTCCTGTCTCATTTGAGAGCTGTGAGAAACCCTCTGCCAACTTCCCTAGTAGTGGAGTTAGGTCTTATTATAAAGTGAAAACTTGCAGACAGAAGGAGGATGGAAATGCACACAGCATCTTATTCTAGAGTGGTGATGAGTGATAAAATTTCAGCCTTTTCACAATAAAAATCTGGCTTTTTTTTATCTGTCTCTCCCAGTTGAAAAGGCACTGTGACAAAGACATTTTTTTTCTCCTGTCTTCTTCTCCCAGAACTTTCCTCTTCCTCCCTAAAATCAGGCCCTGTCCCTGAGGAATTATACACTGATGGAAACTCCTCATATGAACCCTGGGAATGAGACTGACTTCTCCTGGTTCTTGATCCCAGCACAGCCCTAGCCTTCATCCTCTGCCCCAGCTGTCTTCTGTGCTCTTTCAGCCTCCAGCCCACAAGGATAGCACTGCCCTAACTGGGATGAGGGTAGTTAGAGACAGAGAAAGCCCTCCAGCTGGGTTTGGCTGTCCAGCAGGTTGAAAGCAGGACTATAAAGGTTACGATGCTAACAATTGTTATATCACTTGCTATCACATTCATTCAGAATCCTCTTCTGATACCAATTTTCTGGCCATCTCTAGCAGAGAGAACCATTCTGTAATGTGACTGGGCCCATTCTCTGGGGTTTTCTTCACAGCATCAGTGTTTCTGCTAAGAGACTGGGATCCTCCCAGGCCTGACTGCTTCACCTGTGCTTTTGAAAAGTATGCAAGTATTTCTTAACGGTTATACAAATACATTGCACCAGTGACTGCTGCTTTAAAGAACCTCAGCTCCCTTAAGAACCGAAATGCACCATCATAATTCCTTCAGTAAAAGGATAACCCTAGCAATATGTGAGGTGCTCTTTTCATACGTCAGTTTTTCTCTTCTGGAAACTCAGCTCTGCCTTCCAATCTTCTCCACAAACACAACCCAGCTTGGTTATCTAGCTGGAATCCTCACAGGATGCTAGGTCATGTCTCAGCTATCCAAAATAAGTCAAGTTCCTGTCCTGTGGGAAATGATCTGAAATTATCCTAATTTATCACTTAATTTCTGATGCAAATGAAGATGAAAGATGGAATACAGGAAGGTTTCAGCAAACAAATGCTTGCATTTGAAAATGATTAAGTGTTGTAGTAGATTTCAAATCATCACCAGGAGTTAAAATATTTTCTATTTCTTTTCTTAAACCACTATTTTTTTTGGCAATTCAATATAACAAATTTTTTAGATACATATTAAGCTGATTTTAAATAAAGGGTATCCTTAGTTCCTTACATTTTCTAGATCTAAAATAGAAAATTAAAACTGAATTTTGGTCAGGTGAGAAACCAGCTTTATAGAATTACATCATTGCTGCAAAAGAAAAATCACACAGAATATTTCAGAGTAGTCTAAGGTATTACAGCATCAAAATAAAAACTGGATGTATTTCAGAGGTATTTTTTTTCCTGGGAGTCATAAAGCTCATCTATACTTTTTTGCTTTCTTTCTTTTACTTCATTTCCTTTCTCAGCTGGTGGCAAACTTCTTCATTTCTTGACTGTGTCCTGGATCAACAGCAAAAAACTACAGTGGTGTTATAAGACAAGTTGTCCTAAAAATCTTTCATACCTTGCTGGTGGAACAAACACAAGGAGAATTGTAGAAGGCTCCTCTTTCAGATGAAAATATAGTGGTGGGGCCTCTTAAGACCCACAAGGCAATACCTTCTAACATGTATTTAATCAGTATTAAAAAAGAAAATAAAAGAAGTTGTAATAGATAGTAGAATATTAAATATGATAAGTAAACAATTTAAAAAATAAATGTTAGGATAATCACCTCTATAAAATATCATCTGATTGTTTATTTCCTACCTGCCAGAGAGGACAGGTGTTGCTATATGCCCATTTGCTTAAATGATCCTAATTTCCTCATATCCTACCCCACTAGGAGCTTTTAGAAAGAAACATTTTCTGACTATGCCTGAGGTGGTAACCTCTGACTTTTTAATTTTCCAGTTTCCACATAATTAATTGTTGATTACTTGAAACAAAAGCAGGAGGTCGGTGGAGAAAGGCGCAAAATGAAACAAGAAGGATTTGGAAAGCTCACGTGTCCAGTGTAACGTCTTTGATATAAGGACATTTTTTCTTTTGCCTAAATTGTTTCTAGTTGCAGCTCTAAGGTCAGAATAAGCCAAGAGAATGAATGGAACAAGCCTCCTGATGGGCTGCCTGAAGCTGCCTGGTGTTACGGATCAGCGTAAAACCAGCTCTCTTTCCTCTGCCTGGGCCGATGTAACTCACTGGAGTGGCAAATTACATCAGACCTACAGCTGTAACCCGACATTATGATTAATTTGATCAGTAATTTCTCCTGTTTTTCATTTTAATCGGTGTGACTATTCTGCTGTGGCAGGTCTTTCAGATCTAATTAAGATAAATTTCAGAGTAAAAGACTTGGCAGAATTTTCGAGTCAAATCCGAGCGTCAAGTGTGAAGACCTGCAGCACTAGTCAATCAATTCCCAGCAAAGAGGCAGACTGTAACTCAGCAATCAACCCATTAACACTTAAGCAAATTTCATAATCTCCAGGCCTGTGCTTAGTTACTCTCTCTAAACATTCTGGCTACCATTAAAAAAGAGAAAGTATTACTCTTTTTTGAACACCTGCCTGTGCTAAAACCACCCACAGAATCCACAAGGAGATGACACCTGGGAAGATCTCTCAGCAATACTGTCAAAAAAGGCTTAATTTTAAAATTTAAAACACAGTTTAGATCATTGGGGTTTTTTTTTGTGTTTGTTTGTGTTTGTTTGGGTTTGTTTGTTTGTTTGTTGTTTTTTTTTTTCCCCCCCGGCAGTATCTGGGAGCTGAGCAACCTCTTTTAGGTTCTTTTTTGTACAAGGAGCCTCAACAATAAATCATCAGGGCTATGCCACTTCCAAGATATTGCTCCTCAACAAGCCCCAAGCCCATCAGGTTCTAAGTGATCACTCAGTCCACCGCCTTCGAAGTAGAAGAATTTTTTCTTGTAGAACTAGAAACCTGTGATGACTTGCATTTTTGTTTTCTTTATCACAAATACATGAGGGGGAAGAAAAATTGGGGAAAATAAAATAGTGCTTTGGGATATTCTCTATTTCCTTTAAAAATTTTTGGAAATATGAGTGAAAGAAAGAAATTAAGAGAAATGAATGCCAACAGAACTCATCCACTTGACTTATAAGAGTATCTGAGGGGCTGTGTCTACTTTCCCCATCTTTAAGATCCCCAAGGGTCCTAGTCTCTGTCTAGAGAGGCTTTGGAAATAGAAACCTTATGGGATATGGATCCTTTCCCAAATTTGTTCTGGAAGGATGTTATTTATTTATTTTCCCATTTATTAAACACTTTAGTTGCTTTAGGGAGTTTATTAAATGTTCTCATTTCAGAAGCCAGAGCTTGCTGGGCAAACATCTCCACTTTCCTCATCTTCAGAGAATTCTCTAGCAAATGGTTTCCTTTATTAGCCTCAGCATCTGCCCCTTGGGTGCTAATAATGCCAGTTGTTTTGCTGGAAGATTAATTTCCTTTGCTTTAAATGTGAGTCAGACACCAGTACCCCTTGTGCTTCTGAAAATAGCAACACCTGCAGAGTATATTTGGATGGACCAGGCAGCCAGTGCTCCAACTGAGAGAAAGTTTCCTCAGGGAATGGAAAGACTTGCTTATAAAGTCTCTTTGAGAACGCCTAAACATCTCTCTTCTGTTTAAATGCAGTACTCAGCAGCTTTACAGGGTGAAGTCCCAGTGCCTCAAAGCACCCAAAAAGCAGTGAGCAACTGGGAGAAGGAAGACTGCTGAGGAGAAGATCTGAAATCTTTCTCGGTCTTCCACAGAGCTGAAACTAGCCTGAAAGTAATGGAAATTACATCTATGCGTCTCCAGGGAGACACAGAGACCAGGAGACCTCAAACAAGCTGGCCATAGGAGGACAACAGTTGGCAGAGACACCTGAGTGTCCAGGCAGGACAAACTGCCATGCTAGAGCAGCCTAGCTGGTGGCAGACCCAGAAAGGATGAGTATGATCATGCAAGTGCCAGAAGAGGTGAGAGAAGAAGAAAGGAGGCCCTGAAACTCAAACCCAAGAGTTTCTCAGGCAAAGTTCAAATTTGTGAGTGGTAACGTCTGTGTGATGCACAGAACATTGTGACAAAAAGAAGAGCCCCAAACTAAAAGGAGAGTTCCTGACTCACAGCAGCTTTTGCAATGGGTAATAAATGTGTGTGTGTATGCAGTATATGAATACCATGGCTTTCTAGCCAGGGGAATTTTTACACAAGTACTTGCTTGTTCAGCTCATGAAATCACCTTTATCAACCCATAAAAATCTTGTAAGAATACACAGAAATCCCAAACTGTCATTAGAACAAGGTGTTTGCATCTCTCTGGATCTGTTTGAAATGAACAGAGGATGAAATAAGTGGAATATTCTCCAGAGATCAGCAAGCTCAACTCAATTTACCTGACTGTAGGGGAGTCCCCACACTGTTAGTTCAGAGCTGAGACCAAGGTCTTGTCAGCACCTTGTGGAGATCCACCAAAGATCAGCACTTCAACTGGATCACTCTAAGCAGGTGATGGGCATGAACTTTCCATCTATATCACCTGTCGCCTCACGATGTGGATTATCCCACTCCCTACTGATACCAAACATCAGGAAATTTTGGACAATGGATTCAAAACAATGCATTTGCTCACCATTTATAAAGTATTTCTTTGTCAGATTATCGAGTATCTGGGAACAGATTCAGTCAGACCTTGCACAGTATCATTTGCAGAAGAAGGTTAGACAATTCCAACAAAACAAAAAAACTCAGCTCAGTGGGATTACTGGTGTCATAATCTTGATTATGTTTGCTTGATCTCAGGGTTCAAAAAGCACAAGGAAAATGCAACAGGTCTTGGATGTGAACAGAATGGTAAAGACAGACCATGAGCACAGTCCTTGCAGACATACCCCAACTGCCTTCGTCAAACCAACAGAAACTTGGTTGTTACTTCTGGATCTTCAATGTATGTAAATATGTCAAGGTCTCAGTAAACACTGAGATTTCTTCAAAGCTGATTTTTCCTTAATGAGAAGCTAACCAGTGAATGGTGTTGGGGGAAAGGGAAGGGGCAGCCTGTTTTTTCTGACTATTGGAGCCTCAGACATCTGTGTACATATTCTCCCTCATTTGCAGCAGAGTGTTTCAGCCTTGCTGCTTTTCTTTCCTCCTTTGTTAGAAAAGTGTTGAGTTTCCAAATACATTATTTAAGATTAGTATGAAAATTTAATCTAAAAGAGGTTCTGGTTTTGCTATCCTAGAGTTTGCTATTACTTGGAAGGTTTTTGTGCTGTTGTCATCTCCTCACTTCCCTTCTTCCCTGCTTTTATTGTTGTTTTTCTCTCACTCATCATCTTCCATCAGCTGCAGTTACTGTAGAGAGGCTTCCATGACAAAAGGGACTCTTCAGGAAAGAGTTCTGAAAATGGTCAGAATAATTTTACAGTAAGAAAATCTCTGGGGGTTTTCCTGCTTGTCTGTTCCTATTCACACACAAACAGAAGAGTGGAAATCATTGAGAATTCTTCTTTCCTATAGTGTAGCTCTTCCTTTGCAGGTCTGACTGTGCTTGCATTCATCTTATCCACATCTCTAAAACACACAGTGAGTGTCAGCACCAGATGCAGACTTTTTTTTTTTTTCTTTTTGGAGCCAGTTAAATATATGATGCTGATACAAAGTGCCTTATTCTGAGTCAAGAAGGATTAATTGGCTACTTAGTGCTAGGTTCATCTGATTTTATACAGCATATAATCAAGTTCCTACAGCTCCAAAGATTCAATTGAATGGAAATTCTGTAAGAGTTGCTAACTATCCTTTGAAGTTTTAACAGGCTGACCATTGAAAAACCCATATATTTTCCCCTGTCATAGCACTAAACATTCACAGGCAAACCATACTTGGAGAAGTGTATTCCCACAAGTAAAGATTTCAAAGTCCTTGACTTTACAACATGAGATAGGCTGCCTTTCACCTCTGCATTCCTTTGTCTCAATCAATTGGCACAATGAAAGAAGAAGTCAGACTATCATTATCTCCCTTTCTCCATTTTAAAATGAAGGGATGAAACTCTTCTGTCATCTACCTGACCCACGACTTCCTGAAACAGACCTCAGATTTGGAAAATTCTTCTCTGGTTTTTATCTTTTGCAAGTAACTGATGGCCATGGTTCTGTGGTGTTTTGCTTTTACCAGTGTAAGTCTGGAGCACTATCACTAATGCCAGCAAAGAATTCAGGTCCTGGAACCCAAAGGGAGGTTTTACACTTTTCTATGTGATCACAGAAAAATCCTAAAAAACCCCAAAACCTTTGTAACTACAATCCAGCCCACTGAACCATGCAAAGAGCAGTGACAAAATTAGAGCAGAGTAATACAGAATAATCTGACAATAATAATTCTGAGACTTTTAGCTGGTGTACACAGCACTGGATTATTAATTTCTGATCAGCTAGCAAAGTACCTCACCCAAGTATACCTAAGCAAGTCACTTTCATTTAATTTGCCTTCTGAAGAACATGACAGCATCTGTACACTTGGAGATGTAATTGCTGTTATCCTTCAGAGTTTTTTGAAACAAACACAATCATCCTCCTGAATTACTGACTTTCTATGACAATTTTTTGAGGTTGCATTTTTTAAAACTAATATCTTTCAGACAGATCCTGAATAATGTAAGAGGATAAAGCCCACAAAAAAAATCAAGAATTCAGAAATGAAATTTTAGCTGTCAAACTTAGTTGTTCTTTATTCCCTTAATATTCTTCAAACAAACCCCATTTCACTCTAGTTCATAAAGAACATTACCTTAGAGGCCATAATATCTCTGAATTTTGTTCCAGGCTGATTTTTAAGTTAGAGCATTGAACATTAAAAACAATCCACATTCTAAGCAGCTATTATGAGGAGTTGCTGTCAAACCTGTGCTGCCTCTTTATTTTTTTTTTTTTTATTTTAAATGTTTGTATGGAAGAAAATGATTTCAGATCCTCAAGATCCTCAAGATAGATGTGCAGGGGTAAAACAGCCTTTTTCTGTGGGATTTAGAATGGAAGGACAAACTTCACTGAGGAGATCTTGCCACTGCTCTCATTTAGAAAAGTACCCCAACAACCATATATAAAGTGCAACAGCAGTTCCTCTGGAAATATTTCTGAATGTGACTTGTTTGCATATTAAAGTGCCTCAGCATTCTTGGCAATATGACAGAGCATTCTTCAAGTTCTTAGTGATTTCTTAGGGAAGTTCTTACTTGCTGTAGGAATGGCTGGAAGGGCAAAGTGATGACCCTCCCCACCTTGCCCAAGGTGAGGACTGAGGCACTGCACTGCATTCTGCCCTCTCTATGTCAGTGCACAGTATATTTGTGAACAAACTTAGGGTTTTCATGGCTATTTGAATGATGAGGATCAGAGAGGAAGGAACATTAAAAATACTTATCCCACAATTTATTAGTAACTCTTTAATGCTTAGCCAGAAGTGACAGCAAATTCCTTTCCTGCTGTGCTGAAAGTCACGCAGCTGGCTGGGCTGAGCCCAGGGAAGGCCAGACCTCTCACACTGGTGTCTTTCATTAAGTCTAATCCTAGTCCTTAAAGAGTTTAGGGGACAGCATTTGAGCTAAAACCACCTCAGAATATTTGGTTCCCTCCTTTCACTTCTGCTGAGTCTGCCACATCCAGAATTCCCTCAGAAGGGCAATTGTGAACTGCAGAGAGAGAACATTGACTGCGTGGGAACATCGTCATTGGCACCCATCATGCAAAGGCTTACTGACTTTCTTTGCATGTCCATAAGGGAGGAGTGACCCAGGGAAGAAAACAGTGTGAAGTGCTCCTGCTGACCTGTGTGCCACAGATGACAGGTGGGAAGACTCAAACTCAGGGGAGATTTAAATTGGGACCAGAAGTTATATGAGAGCTAAGACCTCAGATTCACTGTTAGTACAACCCTCTTGAGGCATGTTGTCTAAATAGCCACATTTCCTCCCTGCCCCATCTGTAATTTAGGTGTGTATTTGCTTTGTTTGTAAAACTTCATGATTTTTGAAGCACAGTATTTAGCAGGCATATAGTTATACATTCAGTGTGCATACATTATAGCTGTACCAAGACAATAAAATGTAACAGAAGCTCCTCTGAAAATATTTGTGCCTCTCTGTGTCAATAATCTGCATACAAAGGAGTCCCAAAGCACTCACTAGCATGATAGACTGGGCATTAAGTGATGCATAAGTAGCCCTTAAGACAATACACAGAGAAGCTTTAGAAACATTATTCTCTACTGTAAGAAAAAGCTCAGCAAGCAAGGACACATCTCTTGCAGACTTTTAAGTCTATTATCTAAACCATTAAAAAAATCAGATTTGATGCAATTTAGTTGAAGCTCAGACTAATGCAGGTTTCACTGGCCACACGGCAAACACTGCTTCTTGTAAACTAATTCCCTTAATTGTCTAAAAAAGGATTGTTTAATTATTAAGCTAATGCAGTTTTATTTCTGCAGGAAATGGAGCCAAACCCATCAGTGTGGATAAAACATTTAAAGTGGTGTCTTAAAATTTAGAGAATAAAATTAATAGAGACTTTGTTGGTTTCTAAGTGCAGTTCCACTGCCTGGTGAATGAGACTCCACTCACTTCACACTCTACCCTGGTGTTCAGATCATATTTATGGGTGCAGTCAAAGCTGCTCTTGCACAATGACATGTGTAGTGCAAGAACACCCAACTCTAAGAACACAGGACCACTGGATCAGAGACACTCCAGTTTATGCCCAGGAGTTCCAGGGTGGGCAAGCAGAGCATCAGTAGGGGTGTCATAGCTGGTGGTCTATTAAGAAAATATCCATGCCATTGGAGTGAGCATCTGCCAAAGGCACTAACTGCCATCCTCAGCTTTGGAGTCCATACTGAGAATCTTAGTAGAAGTATTTGATTCCTAGAAGGACAAAAATTAGGACTGTGATTTCAAGAGGAGGGATAACCAATCCATCCCTTGCACATGCCCACCAGCAGAAGCTCTATTTCTTTTAGGTACAGTCAGGACCACTCGCTAATGAACAATTGTTCACTTAAATTATCATCAAGGGTAACTGCTGGGCAAATACAATTTGTGTCACATTATGAATCTGTGGAAAAAATTAGAGAGTTTTCTGTGGGTTTTACAATATGGACTTTAAAGAGCAAAAGACACACACTCATCAGAAAACAACAACCTAGAACCATCATTAGGTATGCTTTTCTGGCTTATCAGGCCTTTGAGCTGTTCCAAACTGAATGCCTGTACAAGGATTAAATAATGCAAGGTGGAATTTCTCAGTCTGTGTGGCCCAAAGACATAACCTTCACTTGATTTCCCCTTGCAGCGAAAGAGAGTGCACTTGCTGTTGGACCATTAAAGATTTTTATGTAGCGTCCTACCTGCAATGGATTTGGTGAAGTAAGAGGAGATGGAAGTCCATGCCCTGGTGACTGGCTGGGTTTCTGAGGGGAGCTGGAGGACTGTGAGGCTGGAGGTGGTTGGCTCTGGCTCTGGGACTGCGTTTGGCTCTGCTGTGGTGCTGCTGCTGGTTGTGGCTGGGACTGCTGGCTCTGCTGCACGGGCTGGGGAGTCTGTGCCTGCTGGCCTTGCTGCTGCTGCTGGCTTTGCTGCTGCTGCTGTTGCTGCTGGAGCTGCTGAAGATGCTGAAGCTGTTGAAGCTGGGAGTTCAGGGATGAGGTAGCTGTGAATTGAAGAGAGGGGAGGGAGTTACGCAAGTTTCAGTAATGCCTATTGTGTTGAAGGTATTCTGGTTCTGATACACTGGGGGGCACACTGCTCGCTGAGGACAGCTGGCCTCAGACTCCAGGATGTGGCTCAAAATTGTTCCTATCAATAACAGCTTGTGGTTCTGCCAGTGTACTTCTGTGGGAAGAGCTGGGCTTCACTGGTGGCAATGAAAGCAAACCTTTGAATGGGTTCCAGGTCTGCCCACAGGATGGGGCTCAGAGCTGACCACGAGACTCTGCTCAGACAAGCTTACCAGTGAAACCAATGGGAATATTACCTGCCTAGAGAAGAGGTGAACAGGTTGTCACTGTGCGCAGTACAGTAAGAACTCATAACATGAACTGGTGCTGTTATATAAAGGAGGAGAAAGCCACAGTTGTAAAACAAAGGATGCTCTGAAAAGTGCTTTGTCATGTCATTATACAGTAAGTATCAGGAAATAAAACATTCAGCTGTGAAATTTCTCGTGCAATGCCTGGGTAGCAAAAATACCCAATAAAATGTGTGTGTCTCTGAAATACATCTCTGCTCATGTCTAAAAGCTATAAATTCCTTCTTGTGGCTCACACTGCTCACTTACTCCTGGTAGTAAAGGTCTGTCATGTTTTGCTAGCACATGCTCCAAATATGAGGCTTGGAAATGAGCGGCTCACACTAACCTGCTGGCACAGAGGAGCAAACCTGATTTCCCAGGGATGCTTTCAGATTGACTGGGGCATTCATTAAATTCGGGAAGGCAGGAGGTGTGTCATAAGGATGTCACCCAGGAAGAACTGTTTTAAGCAGCAGTCAGAACATGACAGGAGCCTGATGCTTTCTGGGGTTATGACCTGAGTAAGTCACCTGGTTCTCCAGCTTTCCCTACTCTACTCAACATCATAAGGGTTGTGATAGTTAGCTATAAGATCCCAAGTGGAATAGCTTGCAAGGTCACTGTGCTATTTTTCATTCTGTATACTGCTTTGCCAATACCACCCTGTATTCTAATTTCCATCCATAGACGCCAAAGTAAACTGGGAATGAATCAAATTTGTTATTTCTAAAATGGTATTCAGATTTCATGGCCAGAAACTCTGTTCATCGAGTTGTTTGTGAGCTGGCAGATAAAGCCAAGTCATCTCCACTTTCTTTTTGTGTTGACATCCCCATTTCAGCTTTCCAGATGTCTATGCCTTGGGGCTGAACCTGAGGTCTTGATACAACTTGTGAAATCAATGAGCCATAAAGTGAAATAAGCAAAAGAAAAAAGAAAAGAAAATGAAGAAATATGAAACAGAACGGGTGAGACAGAAAAGGCTGCATAAAGGAAAAGTGTAAGGCTTGATAGGAGGAGCTGTTGGTTATTCATTCCTATACTCATAGCAGCTCTAAATTTTCTTTCAGTAGAGGTGGGAATCAAACTACAAACATGCCTTTACAAGAATTACAGCCATGTGTATGTGACTGGAACAAAGAACCTGAATAATGCAGAGAAGGAGGATTGGTAACATCAATATATTTCCAACAGGAAAATTACTCATAGAAGTTTTGTGTTTCAACACAAAACAGAGTGATTATCAGATTAAAAACATGCATGGAGCCTCATGCGAAAGAAATCACCCTGGAGAAGTAAGAGTGCACAGGTGAATTTCCTGATGAGAATTTGTACCTAAATACCCCAAAGCCAAGAGGGTAGTAAGGGTAAATATAAACTAAGGCATAAGGAGGTGTGAAAACAAGAAAGCAGTTGCACAGACGAATATTAACCATAGCATGAAGCATCTCAGATGGCAAGGAAAACTATTCACCCATTCTATCTGTATGTATGTACACAGAGGCAGAAAGGCCCTTCCCATTCCCATGAGGAAAAAAGAAATCTAGACCAGCTCTTTATCTTGTGCAGGTCATTTTTTCACCTGTAATAGCAGATTGAATGAGCTATTGATAACCAGAACCAAGACTTCAAACACAACAAACCCTTATTGCATCCACAGACCCCAACAGAGAAATTAATTAAATTACATCCCACAAGAGCATAACTTCTGATCCACACAGCCCATGGAGAGGAATGAGGGCTCGTTTTATATCCTATGAGCACAACTGGACTGGATGAGACACAACATGCTCTTCTAGGAGTAGAAAAGCTTTGCCTTCAATACTGCTCAGTACTTGAATGTTGGTGAATGCAGGGATATTGATATCTCTACTATTCACTTTTGTACTGGAAATGAAGACATTCTTGCTGGAGCGGAAGGTACTCCCTGACGGAAGGTCTTGTTGATGGAAAAAGTTACTTCATGGAAAACTTTCCAAGTTCACTGCCAGCAACTGCACTAAATTATTCAAATAACTTCTTGTGTTTTCATCTAATTCATTTAAAAAGCCTCTCCGAAGCCTATTATTATGCTGATCTTTAAATTGCATTGAAGTGGCTTAGTGAGGTGTGATTGTTTAACGTGTTGATGCTAAACAAGCAGATAAGGAATTGGAATAAGGACTGTTAGATCAGGAAAGGCGTTCTCAAAGCACACAGTAGGAGTACTGCAAAGGTGGATTTAGGGCTCTGGACCATGCCAGCAGCGAGGTGTTCATGCTGCTGGATTGCGCTGCCTCTCACAATGCCTGTATTATCCACAGCAGGGGTTGTGTCATATTATTGTTTGCAATCACATCCAGCCCAGCTCCCTGAGCTTGCTTGCATAGCTCATCCATTATAGATCGTATACCTGTCTAGCATTTGTCACTTTCAGCAGAGCTTGGAGTCTGATGGAATTTCAGGTGGTACAACAGTGCTATGTCTGCATGTATAAAAGATAACATGCACTGCCTACCTCACAGGAATCTTTTTTATGACTTACTGGCTAACAGCTGGGTAAAACTTTGACATTTTTAAGTGACAAGTGCCTACTTTCTTTCAGGACTGCATTCAAGAATTAGAAAGGCTGGCAAAGAATTGAAGAAAGTTTTTTCAGTTGTTAAAAAAGTCGACATAAAGTACACCACTTTAAAAGGGAAACAAGTAACTAAAAACACATGTGAGCTATGAAAAAAAAAATGAGGAAAATCCACAAATGCTGCGTGACATTTCAACTTCCCTTAAGAGAAATACATGTTGAATATATGGTAGGTGTGTATACCCAAGAAGACAGTAAGAAGAACTAATAATACCTATGAGGTGTTTCCAATCCTGGGGTTTTCAAACCTAGGGTTCCACTAGAATTCCTGTGTTGCTGCAGTGCCATGGCAGACTGCCCACAGGACCACCCCATGGTTTATGATCCTATTTTCAGCAGATTATGCTTAGTCACACTATCAAAGCATTTACATTAGAATAAGAGATATGGAGTTGAGGTGCAAATGGATGGTCAAGAGGCAATGAAAGCAAACTTTCTGACCTACTTCTGATCTACACTTGTCACAGACCTCAGACTACTTAAAAAATTAGGGAAAGGCATGACCTAAGGAACCTTCCTTGGCTCCCTTTGGCAGATACTTGTAAGCACAATGGTGCCATGCATCCAAAATGTTTACACAAAATGTGCTGTTTCATATTGTTTCTCTGTTGGTCACCTCCACGAGAAATTGAAATGAAACTAAAAGGGCCCTCTGTCAAGCAGAAGGGGAAAAATTCACCTCTGATGCAACCATGCTGAAAGGACCAGTCTGATCCAAAATGAGGGAATGACTGAGCCTTTGTTTTAGTGGGAAGACTCAAAAGGCTCTGTCTTCTACTCCCAGTCCTGATTGTATTAACTGAAAGTAGTAGCAATTGCCTGCTGCCTCTGGCCATCATATTATGACACAAGTATGGAATATCCCTGATTATATTTTAAATAAAAACATGCATTTTACAGTTTAATCACAATTCTCCAAAAAGCAGGAACATAAGTAGGCCCACAAATATTTCTATAATGAAAACAATTTAAAATTAGGAACCTTTTTTTTCACCTCTCCTTCACAATATAAACTCATATATAGAATAAAGACCTCTACAGCACTTGGCAGAAGATCAAATTAATGTTCAGGCATTCAATTCATATCTAGAATTCACTCTTGTGAATAAGCTTCACATAATGTCTGATTTATTTCATTAATGTTTTGTGCATGTTTGTTTCTGTGTAAAGAGGGAGAAGGGATAGGAGGAATACAAAGCAATTTTAGGTTACAAACTGTAGTGCTGCTCCAGCCTCTACCCCCCTATTTACATAATTGCATAGTTGTTCTTCAGTGCCTTGGTACAATGTACAACGGACTAAAAAGAAGAAAATCGTACATTAAACCTTTTCCTGTTTGACTGAACACAGAACTTGACTCCTGCCATTTCAAGGGCTTAATGCCTTTTTCCACTTCCCCAGTAATGGAGAATGGATTTGCATTGCCTTAAACTGAAAAGTGTAACTAACTTAAGCATCTGGACTCGCCTCTGAACTGACACGGCCCGCTTTTGTTTTCCACCCTGTTGTTTCTCCTCTAATGAGGTTTGTGCCTTTCTTTTCTTGGAAGCAGATTACTAAAGACTGAATACACATGCTGAACAGCCCAATGCAAGCCTGTGTCTACATTCTCTCCCTCCTGGGTAATGAGGGGTGGGTTAGCCAAATACCCAAAGTGTCTTTGCATATGCTCAAATTTCCTTTCGGAGAGGAAAAAATAGGAGTTCTTTTGAATATGTTAGCATCCTCTTTGTGAAAAAATCCCTGAAGGGTTGGACTTGTGGCTGAAGAGATTAGTAATGGGATATAGAGCATGTTATTTCTAAATCACTGGTTCCAATCCAGCCTGGGTCAATATAAGGAATTGCACCATAATGATGCTTTGGCCTGTTTTCTACATTATAAGAGAAATATTAAACATACAGAAGTTGCATTCACACACATATACCCACAGAGAGCCTGCATTGGAAACAGTTTGCCACGCAGTCAAGGTAATAAACTGATAGTGTCCTAATATCTAATGAAGAAGATCATAAAGACTTTGGCCTTGGATGGCATCAACTGACGTCTTTATTTGCACTTTCAGTAGAGAGAATAGAAAGAGTAAGAAGACCAAGTCATCTTCTCTTTCCTAAAGCTGACCCCTCAAGGTTACAGCTGCAGAACACAGATGGGTTATGGGGAGAAACCTGCATTTCCAGTACTCCCCCATACCAATCCTGCAGACAAACAGAGGGCTTCACTTTCTTTGTCTTATCCAGCATCTTTCATGAGCACTAAATCCACTTTAAAGAATGTAGGCAGTAAAAAGGAAGTATTAAGAAGAAAACCATCATAATTTATATGGTGCCTGTGGTGTCTCCACATTTTGATGAATACTGGAATTTCCCTGAAAAATGATCCACTGCACTAAATAAATCTGACACTTTTTTTCCCCCTTCCCAAACCTTAAAATGCACAATAATGCACTGANAAAAAAAAAGGAAATAGGAAGAAAAGGTTGTTCTAGGTAGAGAGTTTGACTAAGTATCAGGGCAAGTATATTTGGAATACTTCCCATTTTAAGATAATCTAGGGGCTATTTTTGTCTAGTTTATGACAACATTCTGTGAGTAAAGTTCCCTGAGTGTATTGTAAAAATTGCATTAACCTATTTAAAATGCCCAAAGGCAAGAACAAGCTGGAGAAATTAGACTTTAATAAGCCATTTGCTTCCTCAGTTCAAATGGGACCTTAGGTTTCATATTGTACAAATGGCTGAAACATTAACTGGAGTCAGGGTATCATCAAGACACAGGGGATCAATCAGACAGTTGTCTTGGGACTCTCATGGTAAGACAGGCAATTAAACATAGTATGACAGCACTGTAAGTGTTTGAATGCCAAAGCCTGTGTGTCAAGCAAGCTATATGTAGATCTGGTACATTCCTAATTTTACCAGTCAGATTTTTTTGGTGAAAACATGACTGTCTCAGAGATAAGGGGTATGATCTTAACATTAACTCCTTATGAAAGATAAAAGCAGTTTTCTAAAAACAGAGTGTAGAATTAGTCTCTGATTGCCTAAGAACAGAATAGTGTTAGAATAGTACATCAATTTGAGTGGCATGGTATTCCTACAGATTGGATTTCCAGACCAGATAGAGCCCATAACAATGCCTAATGGACCAGAACTTAAGACAACCCCCAATTTCTTAGGAAAAAAAATTCTTCAGGATTCCTTTGGAAGAAACTAATTTACAGGGAAAAAAAATGATAATCTAAACCCCAATAGAACCCAATATAAGATTTCACAGCTGAAGGGATAGGACAGGGAACAGATGAATGACACAAAGAAGTTAAGTCTGAAACAACAGTCTGCTGACTCAGAGAACAATGACCATGACTTTTAATGGACATCAAAGTCTGATGCACTCTCTGCACATGCAACCTTTAAGGTGAGAACTGCAGCTTATTTTTGCTCTCTTTGACTCTTTCAGGTGCTCTAACATCCATGGGAACCATAACTCCAATGGCACTCACACAGACTAAGTGTTTGACGTGCCTCAGAGTAGCAATACCCATGGAAAAAGCAGTGCAACACCACGCAGCCCCAGCAGCCTCAGAAGAGGTTGTTGTCCAGAACCCAGCCCTGCAGTTCAGAGAGTCACAGGTCCCCAGTCTACCAGGTGCCATTTCTCCTGGCAAGGTGGCTATGTGAGGCTTTGGGGCAAAGTCTTGTCAAGAGGACACTGTTGAAATGCCTAGTAGCTTCAAAGAGTGATTTTGCATTCTTTCAGAAAACAGATCCGCAGCTGCATCTTCTATAATTGGTTATGGCAAATGGCTCTTCTGACAAAGAAATATTTATCCAGGTATAGCTTCAGCAATGGTTCTTTGAAGATCAGGAATTATAAGAAGTCCCTTCAAAGAGTCTTTGAAGTGAGTCATGTTTCCTTAACTAAAAGTGAAGTTACTGTAAGTGAAATGCATTGCGTGTTTTGTGCATGCATGTGTTGGGGTGTCTTTTTAGCAATGCAATCAAATAGTGGATCAAAGTGTTTGTGGTTTAAAAGGTTGGTCTGTATGCTGAGCTTGTGAAAGTGTCCTGAGAATGGCAAAGGACAATGTCACATCCCCTCAGGCTCAACTAAGGGAAGCAACGGAGGATATTGTGCCCGGTAGGTGACTTGTTATGACTGGTTGCTTTCATCTCTCAGACTCTCATTATAACTGCATTTCTATCATTTTTCACTTCCAATCTTTTCTGAAAGCTGAGAGACTTGAGACTGTTTTCTATTAAGAACTCAAAGATTTAGGCAGCTATAAATTCTGTGCCCAGTGCAGGAATTCCAGCCCGAGAAGTTAGCTGCACAGCAGTGAGAAGAGGCCCTGGACTGACTCAGAGAACAGTACACTATAAGGAGAAAGGGGAGCAAATACAGCTCGGCCCACCTCTTTTCTTTGCAATCAGCAAAACTACAACAGCAAGTACAGGAACCAGGTGCAAAAGCAGCAGTTCTACATTGCTGAACACAGACTCTCTGGTGGAGCAGTGGCTTGGGCTTCAACCTTGTTAAGAGGCCCTGGTTTTCTCAATATAGCCTCAAACTTCTGCTTTTACCATGACTTGAAAAATTAAAAATGGTGGCAACAGGGTGAAAAATGTGGAGAATAGGAAAAAGCAAAACAAAACATGTGGCAGCAATGCTCTTAGTCCCTGCGTAGGGACTGAAAGCCATTCCTCACCAGCTGGGACACATGTGCAGTACCATGTTGAACATGACATTCTTCATCAGTCACTGGAGAATAAAAATGGGCTGGAAAAGTTTCTCTGAGTCACACATGGTATTGCTTAATAGCTGTGGTACAAGAGCAAGCTCGAGCACAGGTCAGCAGGGTGGTGAGGAGGTGCCGTAAGAGGAGCTGTGGTGTCAGGGTGTGAGCAAAAGACAGAGGTGTTCTTCCTTTAGACACGGGATCAATGTCTCTCTGGACTGTGCAACTCTCTCCACATGAGAAATTGTAGAAGAGCTGGGAGGTGAACTTTAATTTGATAATGTATCATACCACAAGCCATTCCTGAATGTATGTACCACTAGCAAACCACATGATGTTTGCCTGCTGTTGGCTCACAGTAGCTCTATTTTGCTGTCTTTAAGAATCTCCCTTGTTTTTTATTCTATGCCGTGCGTAGATCAGAACTCTGTATTTAGTTGTGTGCATTTTAAAACACATCCCAAACAAATCACCCCTTTTCTTTTTGCAATATTTAAGCTGACTGTATCCCCTCTTATTTTAGTTTATTTCACTTGCAGGGAGGTTCAAAACCAAGTTAAACAGTAGTTAAGCAGCAGTTCTGGACTGTGCAGTCGGTCATTTGCTACATTTGCTCAATTTTACTTTAATTTGCAGTAAAATGAGCGTGGCTGAATATCAGACTCCTTTTACCTGTTTCTATAGCTCACCAGCCAAGTTTGTTGTGCTTCAGACACTGATCCTAGCTCACCTGGGCTCAGTATCTGACACCTTTGCAGAGCAACAGTGAATTAGCTGCTCTTTGGGTGCTCATGTGCTCCCACCCACCTAATTTCCTGCTCGTTGCTGAAACCTGGCTATTCACAGAGACAAGCTGCTCATCAGTACAGAATTTGAGTGGGAGATTTAGGGAGAAGATTTTGTAGTCAAGCCTGAAGTCAGTCACACTCCTCTGTTAAGATGAGGTCCATGCACAGCTGAAGAGAAGGGCTGGGGAGTGCAGAAGAGCAGCTGCCCAGCCTGAGCACTGTCCTCTTTGTGGCTTCCAAGAGCATACCAGGAAACTCCATGCTTTTGATATTTCATGTATTTTTATATATTGAAAAATAAGAGTTAATAGCAGTCCTTTGAACAATCTCCCTTTAGACCTTACTATGGCTATTAAGCAACTTCTTCATGGTTAATTATTTCAAATTTGAAAGGAATACATGGCAATTCATAAAAGAACTTCCACCTAAATAATGTAATTATATGGAGCAGAAGTCCCCAGTTATAGAAAAATCCAAGAGGACAAATTTACAATTGGCAAAACCCTTACTTAACAATAATTCACTATTTATGCACACATATTCAGATAGAACAGAATATTGTTGCCCTTTTGATGCAGTGACTAGTAACTTATTATCCTTATCAATGAAAATACTTGCTTATTTCAGACCAGGTAATTGAAGAAAAGCTAAGTTTGGTTGCTAATCAGTGATTCTTCCAAAAATCTAACAGGAAGCTAGTCTTTACCTACCTTAAGGCAACATTGTGCTTATTTTAATATTCAGGATAATGAAATATTTTAAATAAGGGTTTAGGTCTCATCAGCTGCATGTTAGCTATGCCAAACCTGAATGACACCACAGCACATTACCAATGCATTAAGGCTGTTATCAATATTAAATACACCTACTGATAATGTTATCCTTCTAAGAATTATAATATGAACCACTGGAACTTGCTCTAAGAATACAGAAAATTCATAAGCGAATGTACTCTAATAGGTATATTTTATTCATCCTACACAAACATACTGGCAGTGCTGTACTTAGGTCGTGTGACTTTTCCAAAAAACAACTACCATTTTCTCTTAAAATTTTTTCCTGTTTCATTTAACCTTTCCATAAAATAATGCAAAAGCTAAATCTTAACTGTAGAGACTTTAGAAAATTGTCATGATAATGAAAATATTGATCATCATGTGAAATTGATTGCTAATGTGCAGCCTTAGATAATGATGTTTGGTGGAAGAGGGAGGGCAAGAGGAGAGAATTTGCTGTTCAAAAATTTCCTTGCTTTTGAAATGAGTGAATTTCTCATCCTCCTGTGGAAGGCCACTGACAGGTACATTTGAAAATAATACACCAACACTGGGCAAACAACATTACTAGATGCACTGCACTAACTCCAATGTCAATTAAATGGAGATAAGCTTGTTTCAAAATAGTGTATTTAAATTAAAACTCTGGACCATTCAACAGCACAAACCAAAGAAACACACGTCCGTGTTGATATAAGATCTAGCTTTTTGCTTAAATTGACTTCTGATTTAAAAAGTTAGTGGAAAAAATGATTCTCAAGGGGGATGAACTTTCTATCACGGCAACTCTGAGAACAAAAGTTGGCACAGTTAGTGCACATGGAAATCTGAAACCACTACTTTAGATTTGTTTTGCCAAGTTTTAACTAAGTAGATACAAAAAATTGCTCCTTTCATTTTCAGTGCCAGGGATTTTGTCTTTACTCTGTTGATTTTAATAGCTCACTCAGAAGCTTGGAAATGAATGTTTCTTCCATCATCAATTTAAAACTTTTCCATTTGCCAGCTATAAATGTTTTTTCTACTGTGTGTTTTCAGTGAAGCTGAAATGAAAAAGCTTTGATTTTCCATCCAAGTGCCAGGCACCATGGGGCAAACTATTCTTTTATCTCCATCTCTGAGGCAGAGCCAGGTCCAGCACCATGTGACTGCAGCACTCCTCCATTCTTTCCCTCTCTCCCACAGTCTTCAAAAAGATGGTAGTTGTTGGACTCATGTTTGTCTAAAAACTACCTGGAAAGATCAGCTCTACAGAGGTCCTCCAGCATTCTGCAAGGGGTGGCAATTCCAGTGGTCATCATATCCAGTGGTTCAAACACTCTTCTTCTCATACTGAGCCTTCTCTTTGGCAAATTTGTCTTCTCTTCCTGCCCAGCCATAGACATTTACTTCCTTATAGCTTATGGAATTATGATGGCACTTCAGCAATCCTCACCTTTGAACAGGGAACTGAAGCAAATGCAAATTTGGCTCAGTATTATTCTCAGAAAATATTATTCATGTGATTGTGGGCAAAAGCAGTTGTGCAAAATCCTGCCTTTATTTTTTCAGGAATGTTGAGGCATATTTTTTTGCCAGTTGCTACCCAGTCATTAGACTCTCGAGAACTGCATCAGAAAAATAGCTAAAAAGAAAAGACCCATAAGTGAAGGTAAGTGTTAGGTAAGCAGTCAACCAGCACAAAACACTTCTTTAGGAGGTTTGCAGCATACACTGCTGGCCTTTTTATGTATTTGGATTATGGATCACATAGATTTCCAATTCACAAAGAAACTAATGCCAGGAGAGCATCTTATGCTTTAAAGTTTTGTTCTGGAAAACTAAGAGGGGAAGCCAAGAACACAAGACCTCTGACAGTATCAACAAAACAAGAAGTAATTTCCATTTTTTTTTTTTTTTACAAGCAGTGGTGTTTTTACATAGATTCATTCTAAAAACCCTTAATTGTCTCACACAGTGTTACACATCTGATCTCACATGTCTGACTTCACGCAAAAAGAGTGCCAAGAGCTTTGCTGATCACGACACAGCCACAAAACAGAGAAACCTTAGATGTCTGCACCATTCCTGCAGACTCCTGGGGAGTGGCCTGACAGGTGCAGACCTGCATCTCACTTGGCTGAGAGGGCTGGGTTTGCCCTCTGCCAGAAGATCACCCCAAAAGCACAGCCCTGGGAAGACCACGGGAAAAATGTGGGATGTGGGTGTGAATACAGAGCACACGCCACAGAGCAGCTCTCTGCTGCTGAAATTCAGGAGTGCCACTGGCTTACACACTGATCTGCAACTTTAATCTTCCCACAGAACACTTTAATCAGAAACCACTTTCATAATTTGTAAACACTGCCAAATGTTTGATTCCAGGCTGTTTAAGTGATCAAACCTTGGGGTGGAAAATAAAATAAATAACAATCAAGGCATCAAACAAAGAAAGTAGCTATAAATAATTAAACATGCTGTTCTGACACATACTATTCCCATCTGGATGTTGTGCTTCCAAGATATGAAGCACAGTTTTACTAATTAAGGAAAAAAAATTTTAAAACATCCTGTATGACAGAAGAAGTCAGAGCAGAAACAGGGACTCAGGAGTTACAGGTGAAGATCAGCACCCGGGAACCCACCTCCTATTCCTGAACTCACTGTGCCTGCACCACCCTGGGCACAGCAGTTCATTTCCCTGCCTCACTTCCCTGTTCTAAAAAAGAAAAAGAGGGATAATAACTTCACTTCCCTCACCACAGGAAGCTAAATTAGTGAAGTACAGCAAAGTGTGCTAAAATCCTCAAAAAGAAGGGGGTCAAAGACACACAAAATTTTATTTCCCCATGGAAAACTTCATTATCAAGCTACCACCTGTATTGTGTTAATGGGAGATGGCTGGTTTAGAAGCACCATTTATTTTCTTTCTTCCTACTTTTTGATAATGTCTGGGTAAAGCTTGTATTCCCAACAGCTCATAAGACTTTTTGAGATCTTCAACAATCGGGATGTCTCATAAGATGCACTCTCAACTTGGGCACATTTTAGGTACTTGTCTCACACCAGATTTAAAGGATGCCTCAGAATGAAAGACAATCCCAGGTTTCCTGGAGGACTAGTACATAGATTTCATTACACACCACAAGAGCGTCTCTACAACCAGAGACTCACTGATGGAACTACCTAAACTAAACTAGCTAATAACAATTAAAACAATCCAAAAGAAAATTTGACCAGCAAGACATCACAGGTAATAAAGGGATTCCTCCAGTGCAGTAAGATAGGCCAAAGAAACAGGAGGATGACAAAAGAGAATGAAGAAAGGAAAAAAGAATTCAAGGGTGATAACTATAGGACCCCAGTGGGCTTGTTATATGAATAGACTGCAGGCAACCACATCCTGCTGCTGTGATGCTTCATAAATTTTGTCATCTTGTTAAGAGGCTGAAGGCTCCTGACCTCACTTCCTCTGCCAATAAGACTGTGCTGCTTTGTGCCCAGACTTTTATGATGCTTATGGAATTTGAACCATTGTGAGAGCCTCCTTCCTTCCTAAACCAGTGATTACTCCCTCTCAAATTACAGAACAAATGGGAAATGGAGACTACATTCCCTCTTTAATGCAACAATCCCTTCTTTCCCTCTTCCTAACCCCTTGGAAAATATTTCCCAGGTTCTCAGGACCAGCAATGCTAAGGCTTGCTTGGTTTTGTTACTGAATATATTACAAGCAATCATAGTAATAAACCAAGACATCTGAGTAGATTTTATGATGTTCTCATATAAGTGTGACATTTACATGTGCCAGAAAGACCTTCGTGCAGGCAATATTCAGTCATTCTCTCCACTCAGAACACAGAGCAAATGTCAGAGGGCCAAAGAGAGAACAGCCACAGAGGTGTTTTGGAGGTAGTCTCCAAAGCCTACATAGGCTGTGTGTGTCCAAAAGCTCTTCTTGCTGCAGTTCAAAATTGGAGAAAACAGCTACTGCTCTTTGCAAAATGTGCAAAGGCAGCCAAGACCAGGTCCAGCCCAGTGGCTACAATCAGCCATGATCAGAAAATCCAGAGAAAGGCAAGCCTGGGACTTGTCCTGACCGTATTTTGCATCATTTTCTTTCCAATCCAAAAAGGCACAAGACAATTCAAGTCAGCAACTCCTTCCTTGCACATGACAGGGCAAAAATGTGTTCACACCATACAAACTGCAGAAGGCTTGTCCGTCAGTTTGTCAGCTGCTACAGATCTGAGTGCTCACTCATGTGAGTGTCTACCAAGGATGTACCTTTAAAATTTGACAGATCTGTCATTATTTCCTTTGCCTATGAGAGTAGCACCTCCACAGTTATCACTGGCACTGGGGAAAAGAACCAAAATAACCCTCCTAGACCCCTCCTTTTCCCTTAAACATCCTCTTGCCCTTAAAACCCTTCAGTGGTGATTTCTTGCAGCCAGTGATCTTCATTACACACGCCCTTGCTGAGGAGCCTTACCTTTGGTGTCTCAAAGCAAACGTGCTGTAAAGAAAAATATACAAATCAACACCACTGATGGGGGCAGTAAGACCAAATTCTCCTCCAAGTGTCAAAGGGCAATCAGGGCAGTGTCACTGAATTTGCACTTCTGAAATCATGAGGAAAATGCAACCTTCACTCACACAGTTCTAAGAGCTTTATGTCTTGTGGAAACTTCCTCTCCTGCTTCAGTTGTACCACTGACACTGTGCTCAGCACTTGCTTTGCCACCCTTAGTAGATAACCCAGCAGATGTCCACTGTCTAGACTTACCCAGTAATGAGGGTATGCAAATTCTTGATAGAGTACACAGCAATAGAACTTGAAATAAAGCAGTAAAAAACCCCAACCAACAAAACAAACAAAAAACCACACCGAAATAATGTAACAAGTATAAAAGTCCTGGTTCCTCACTGCCTTTCTCATAGCTTCTGCATGGGATCAGATTTCATCTTTACTGTGTCGTCACTTATTAATCAAAGGCAGCTCGTATTTAACAGCTCCATTATTTTCATCTCTACATTATGTAAGTCCACATTAGCTGCCTGCTGAGTGTTCTCAGGCACTCCCAATCTGTTCTTCCCTCCACAGTCTGGGGATTGACTGGATTGACTTGATTGACACTCCATAATGGCCCTGTGGAGCATCAGGTACCAGCACCAGCTGCTCCAAATGGCTCTCTGTGCCAGGGACTGCAGTGTGCACTTCCAGGAGGGAGGGCAGGGAAGAAGGGAAGGTTTGGGAAGGGAAGAGGAAGGAAGGAAGGAAGGAAGGAAGGAAGGAAGGAAGGAACGTGAGAGAATAGTAAAAACCCAGAGTCAAATGTGAGTGGCACAGCTATAATTCTTTATGAAGCAGCAGGTAAGATTGATCGTCAAGGGTCAAAAGGCTAGGTCAAACTCTGCTCATTCGTCAGCTGAATGTCATTTCTGTTTTCCCTGTCACCAGATAGCTTTAAAAAAAATTGCAACTCCTTCCTCATTATCTGGGACTTGGCTCCCTTCCTGCCATCCAGTATTAATGAAACTGTGCTTCAAGCCTGGCCTTCATCTTTGAGGTTCTTCTTCATGTATTTCTTCCCTTTCTTAAGTACTACAGAGCGAGGACAATTCTAAAGATCACTTTCTCAGAGTAGTTGGGAAATTGCCACTATAGTGAGAATGATTTGAAAACATACCTGCAGTGTAACCGAATGCACAAAAGCATAATTAAATCATAGCAAGTCCAAAGCCCATACAACAATGTAATTGAATCATGGTTAAATCTGTGCACCTCATATGGAATCTTTGAAAAACCAACACGAATATTTTGAAATCATTTAAGAGGGGGAGGAAAAAAACCCTTTTTTGTTATAATTACAAGCTTGGCACCACGGGAATAATGCTAATACTGAAATGCATCAATTTGCTGTGAATATGATTTATATATAGATATGATTCAGATAAAAACATGGCCAGTAATTCCCTTAAAAAGAATTAAACATCTAAATTAATTGAAGTTAAATTACATTTATGTGGTAAAGTTTCAGCTGGCTTGAAATGGGTTGCCACTTCAAGCCAGCAGTTGGTTATCCAAAGGATGACTCCTCAAACAAAAGTATTTTGTGCCAAAGGTAAGTTTAGGTGCAGTTGTCCTTTGTGAATTTATGCAAAGGCAGCACTCTTGTGTTTATTCAGTGCTTTTCACAAAGGGATCTCAGGGAAAATTACACAAATAATTAAACCTCATCTAAAGCCTATCCCTGTGAGGGCTGCCTCTGTGTTTACAGGAACAGAACTGGGAACCCTTTGGTGACAAAATGAGAGGATTTGCTAAATTAATTCCCATTAAACATAGTGCTGCACAGGATGATTTAAGGATGATGCCTGATTGACATAATAACTCCTTTTAGATAGAAAAACGACCTTTTAAAATATTTATAATCACTCTTGGGCAAAAACGTCCTGAAATCCTGGGCTAAATCTACATAGAATAACATTTCACCCAAGTTTAATTTCCCTGCACAGGCAAATGTGGTGACTTCAGTGAAACTATCTGCAGAATGGCATCTCAGATGGGAAATTCAAGATGTTTCATGACAAAAAAATCTGCTTTAACTGTGAAGAGAAGATAAAAACAAATAGCTCAAAACAAAAAGAAAAGGTTCTGATCCCAAAATGCTTGGTGCACTATCTATCTGCAATTTGGGAGAGCTATTTCAAGGCCCAGGGTTAAATTACATTTAAATCCGTTTTAAATGTACAGAACTCACCTCACAGGATAGTGAATCACATAATTATTTAAAATAAAGGCAAGAGGTTTACAAACTGACAGTAATTAGATTATCGAAAACTGGAGAGTATCCTGGAGCCAATGGTGGGGTTTAGCACAAACCAGTTTTAGGAACTACTGATATTTTTTGACCTGACAGGATTTTCAAGGCTTGAAAAACACAATGTGCTCTCAAAATGTTAGCCAAAACAACTGGGTTTTGATAAAATTAGAGGAAAATTCAACAAGATAGAAGAACAAAAGTGAATGGAGGTAAAGAGAAAAACTATTCTTATTACAAAGTTGTTTTCCTTCAGGATGCTTCTTTACTCCAAAGTTCCAGTGGCAATAAAATTTCAATTTTGAACTTTGAGATCAGATGAGAATGGCAACAACTAAAATTTGTCATTAAAATAATGTTTCTTAGAGCTCTGTGTCTGAGTGAACATTGCTTTTCTAGCCATGTTGCAGTGCGACATTGCTCTGCACGTGTGCTGCAGCGTCAGTTCAGAACTCCAAGTACTCCACGTCACCAATGTAGAAAGCAGAACTGCAGGATCTGTCCCAGTGCATGGGTAAAAGTAAATGTGAAACAGAGTTGGGCTGTGTCTGGGAGAGCCTCTTTTCATTATGTAAAACGACTGATTATGAGCTCCCAGCTGGGTTTTGCATGGGGTCTTGTTCACTGAAATATTAATAGATGACATTTAGCTAAACACTACAAGAGCATCATGATACTGTGCTGAGAACTGTCACCAGAAACACATTTGACTTCCTCCAGTGGATACTAATTCATATCAGGGTGGTGCCAAACTGCGGTGCTTTCACCCGAGAAGCTCCAGCCTTCCCTACTACCCACAGCTCTTAGAAATTTCTTTTTTCTTTTCTTTCTTTTCTTTCTTTTCTTTCTTTTCTTTCTTTCTTTCTTTCTTTCTTTCTTTCTTTCTTTCTTTCTTTCTTTCTTTTTCTTTCTTTCCTTCTTTCCTTCTTTCTTTCCTTCTTTCTTTCCTTCTTTCTTTCCTTCTTTCCTTCTTTCCCTCTTTCCTTCCTTTTCTTTCCTTCTTTTTCTTTCTTTTCTTTCTTTTTTTTTTCCTTTTCTTTCTTTCTTTTCTTCCCCCCCCCCATCTCAGTGAAGCTGAGGGATATTTGTTAATTGCACAGAACCCAGTAGTAAATGCTACAATTTTAGTGCAGAAAACAAGATAGTAGATGAGCCTTCACACCTGCTGGAAGCCAGCTAGTTCACCTAGAGGACCCTTTGCTTCTTTCTTCATGTACTGAACTAACCCCTTTGTTCTCTCTCAAAAAATTACCTTTTTCATTTTCTTTTGCTTATGTACTATCCCTCTGTTTCCTCTCATTCTGTGACTCCTCAGGGCTCTCTGTATGGATCTGCTGCTGACCATCAGACAGCATCTTTACAATTCTCATTGCATGAAACTGAGCCATAGAAAGGAAAAGCAGTTGAATTCCTCTCAATTTTGGCAACAGCAGTTTGAAAGCTGTCCACTGAGTTGAATTTTTTTTTTAATATTCTATGCTTTTTTCCATGTTACTGAGGGTTTCAGTTTTACAGGGAGACAATGAGCTAAATTTTATTCTCATCTGCCTGAGGACTCTTCCATGGTTTTTGATCTTTTATTCGTTGTTTAATTATATACAGAAGGAGAAAGCAGTTGTAAGCTGCTCTATTCATGAACAGGGTATCAGAAGCACTTTGTTATCACTATTGCTTTAATCAGGTACTAGTGATGCTTCTGCTACAGCTTTCCCTCCCTGCCTGGTTCTTACATCTTATTTTTAACACTGATGTCCATGCAACTTAAAACCATTTCTAAGCAGCATTTCCTTGCAGAAAACTGTCCTCTCACCTCCACTTTCTTTTGCTATTTTCTACAGTATCATGATCAGCTGCAAATAGCTTTACTGTTGTGGCATGAACACTTCTCTGACTGACCTCATTCCTCTTCTTAGCTGTGTGTCAGTTCTACAGTTTGCAGATCTTCATAATGCAAAACACCGTCACTTTTCCCTGTCATCAGAGTCTTATGCCAAGCCTGTTTCCTAAGTGCTGAGTATCTTTTCAGCCCACCTGCATGTGGCATCCCATCTCAACTCATCTCCAACTCCACTTCCCAACTCACATGGGATGTGTTTTCTGCTTTCAGAATTTTTGAGGTTTTGAACTTCAATGTATTGACATTTCTATTATTTCCTGACTCTGTATTCAATTCTTTGGGGGTTACATTTTCTTCATGAAATTTACATTAACCTGCCACTCCAGAATTTTTACAGCTGACCCTGATACTACCTTTGTCCCCTGTCTAATCTCCCATGATGAACCCCCAGCTTTATTGTGAAACAGCATAAAATGACATACATGTTCTGATCATGCTGATTTATCTCTTTCAGTACCTCACTCCTTCTGTGGCTCTGCTTTAGGAGTTCTCAAGCCAGTCCTAATATCCTACATCACGAATTATGCAAATTAATCCCAAATTGGATTTTTCTTTTTAAAAAATCAAGGAACCAACAAGCAATGGACTTTGCAAGACAGAAGGGCAGGCTCTAGGAAGCTCTAGTGAGAGCCATGAAAATAAACTTGTGCTGTGAGCAGCAAGCAATATAGGGTTTGTTTGGCACCAAAAGAGGCCAGAATTATGGGAACCCCACAAAATGAGCTTTGAGAGCAATACTGTGCCTGAAAATGAGGCATTTAACAGACTCTCTCTAAGCTTGACTTTGGCAAAAACTCTGTGCATATAAGGAAGAGCTGGTGAAATCAGAGCTCTTCCCCACAGCAAGAATCAGCTCACAAAAGGAAAAAGATAAAAAAGACAGAAAGGGTTCCTTCCATTCAACTTATTGCTGCCCCTACGATTTTTTTCCTGTCAGTAAGTGACTTCTACCTTTATGTGGGAGAAAAAGCAGAATGTGAGACAATGAGGGGCAGAGGACTATGAAAATTGCTCTGTTGCATCTTAACATCAGTTCATAGCACTGAATTGAGAGATGTCTTAATACTCAAACCGTAAACCAGATGATGCAATTGTCACTTGAGCATAATTCCTATTCACTGAAGGAAATTTGCCTGAGTAGGGACTGCATGAACTTACAAGCTTCTCTTGTTACAAGATGATTCTTTATGCCTCACATGTATCAGGAGCATCTGGGGCAGACAACTACATAAAAAATCATTTAGGGAAAGACCATGGACAGATGTGATTTCTTCCAATTGGGATGTAGGGGTTTATAAAAACTTTAATCAGAAAGCTGTGAATTGTTTGAATTTGTCGCTTTCTTTTTAACATTAAATGGAGATTTAATATGACTACTTTCATTTGCCACAAATACCCATAAGCAAGGCTGAAGGACTCAGATGCACAGACCTGAAATAGATTTCTTCAACAGGAAGCTTTGCATTCTTGCAGGCGTAGCAATACCACTATTTACAGAAACGAGGCTCAAATTAAATGTTTACCGCTGTAACAGTGTTACCAACAGTGTCAGTAAATTCATGAGCAGTTTATAATTTTAACTGTCTTCCAGACAGTGGGTCATATGTGCATTAGAGTAGTCATAATAAGCTGTCAGTAAACATTTTCTGCAGCACATTCATAGGAAAAACTGTTTGCAAGTTCAGCAGCTCACTTACACACTAGCAGAACAGTTTCTCCTGTGGGGTGGTATAGCCAACCCCTCCAAAACATAATTTCATTCTGACCTGATAGGATTTTAAGATTTTTTTTTTTTTAATTTCCAGAATTCCTTTCCAGAATTCACCAAATACCACTTTTAAAACAAAGTCACTGACTAGATAATTGCTTGCTCTTGCCCCTAGATCTTTCCCCCAGCAAGATAAACATCTACCCATATTTGACTTACAAGTTACTGTGTGTTATCTAAACTTGGTAGAATTCAGAGACTTTTTAAACACTTTGCCAGTCAGTGTGTTGTCATGGCAGCTACAACTTCCTCAAGATTTGTAGACCCTCATGTTCTCTTCCCCTGCCCAGATCTGTTCTCACTCACTGCACAGCAAATGCCTTCAGTAGGATCAGGCCCACCACGATGCTCTTGCTGTTTAACCTCAGCAAACAAGGTGGTTTTCAGGGCTGAGTTGTTGCCTCAGGATTTCATATATTTGTAGATTTTTATATAGCTATATAGTTTCTTACATTATGAAGTACATTCTGACAGCTTCTAACCTCTGTGACACATTCTTGGATCCCTGTGTCATGAAGAAGAAAATAGCTAAAATGTGTTGCCTGAAACTCATGTACCAAAACCAGGATAATAGGATATCATTTTAGTCAAAACAAGAAAGGAGGCCCAGAAACCTTGGAGAAACACCAAAAAGAAGATGTAATGTGAAGATGATGAAGTACAAGGGGTCCTGAGACCTCTGACTCAGGTTCAGAGATGGTGAGTTGGGGGGCAGATCTGGGGATGGGCAGTTATTAGATTGGATGTAACCTTTAGACAGAGGAATTAAGTATGTTATGAGATTGGTAAAAGCTCAGCAGGTCTGGTGCTCTTTGGCTCATCTCCAGCACATCCCTGCACTAGGGGGGAGCTCCCCCCTTGCCCTCTTCAGCAAGCCATGAAGAACCTCAAGTCCTGCAGGAAGAATACGAGGACAGTGTTGAGGGAAGGGCTCATGTCTCTCTGTATGCTTTCTATGCTTTGTGCCCCTAAAACCCTGTAAGTAAAGAACTCCTCTCCACCTTACCCAGATAAGGTTGTCTTGGAGAGTTTTTCCCTAGAATTTCAGGCAACAGAATCCTTCCATGATGTCACCTAGCAGAGTACTGACATATCTATCAGGCAGTCCCTCCTCCTTGGGGGTCACAGCCCCAGCAGGGTCAGCAACAATCCAAAGCGCAATGCTCCCTCACTAATGCAGAGCTGGGAAAACATCCTTCTTCCCCTCTCACTGGCTTAAGTAACACAGAAAAGGGAGTGCAAGCATTTGGCTTTGAACCTGCCTGTAGTGAGATGTCATTTGCTGGGGTACCAGGAGAGAATCCCTCACTTGCACACAGGCACCTGCCTCACACCCGAGGTCCGTGTTTACCCCTGAGAGCAGGACCCGCCTCAGTTTGCTCACACGAGGACACAAGGTGGGTCAAGCAGTCACCCAGCAGGGCTGCCAAGGCCTGACTTCAGAAGGCAGAGCTCACACTGTGGTCAGGACGAGCCCAAAGAAGGAGACCCCAGAGCCCCTGCTAACCAGCATCACTTCTCAGACCACCAAACTAAAGGTTATGTGCTTCCGTTTCAGCACAAATGAGGCAAACTTGCCTTTGCCTGTGCACTGACCCTCTGCAGCAGGCAACAAGTATTTAAACTGAGCATTTAGAAGTTCCAGGCTGAATGTTTTCCTTTCTATGCCTTGCTCTAAAAATCCCAAACAAATCAAGTCTGAAATAGCCACTGATAGAGAGCCTTTGAAGCCTCTTAGAAAGTCATCTAAATGTGCATGGGCAGTTATATAAGGCCATGTTAAGGTGAGGGTATTTCTATCTCCAAATCAAAGTTTATAATATTGGGGGAAAAAAGACTATTCCTTGTTCCATCTCCATAGTTCATGCCTCCAGAACTAAGACTCTTGTTTGCTCAGGACACCAGCTACTTAATCCACTTTGCCATGTAGAACAAGGCAACTCTGTCTCTAATTTAATGAGGTTGTTGGTAAAGTTATTAAGCATATACCCTGGATAGAAGAACACACAGACAAAACACATCCCCACCAAGTTTAAACAGACTTCTTCTAAATTTATATAGATGTTAAGTAACATTCTGAATGGATGCTTAACGACTATGGTAATTATGGTAATTATTAATTATGGTAAAAAGGACTCTTATTTCTACTGAAGCCAAACTTGATTCTCAACATGTTTTATAAAAACTCCTATTTCTTTTGTTAAATGGTTCTTCTTTTATTCCTACTTTTTTTCTTGCACTAAGTACATATTCTTTATCTGAAGAGATTTCTAAAGATTTTCACGTTACATTTAATTTAGAATGCTTTATCCTTTCTATATAGTTTAGAGTTCTGTATCTTGAGTTAATTATCTTGTATTTAGCTATAATGAATTTTATCTTCTGATGTCCTGCTCAGTTATACAGTTTTGGACAGGGATGGGGCAAGGAGTAGGAAAAATAATCTCTTGGAACAATGACCTGCTTTGAGTGCACTCTAAATGCAAACTTCTGAAATATAGCTGTTATTATCATTTGCAAAATTATGTAAATGCAAACTCATTCATATGTTCTGGGAGAGGTAGAAGAAAAGCAATTGATTAAACATTACCAAAAAATGGCAAGTTTGAATGCAACAGTCTACACAACTTTTATTATTCCAGTTTAGGTTAGGTTTGTTCTTTACTTTGTACTTTGTTCTTTTTTGTACTGAACTAATTCAATATAAAACTTTTAATTAAGGATGTTCTCCAGCTGGGTATTGTTGGCACACAGATTTCTGTACAGTGTGGACCTGCTGATCAGAATGATATCCTTGTACACAAGATAGTTATCAGAACAATAATGGACAGACCATGGCAAGAGACAGTGGAATAAAATGTTTCCATAATTAAAAAAGAAATATCAATAGTTGCCCTATAATAAGGACAAAGTGGGGGAACAGAACCATGCTAATAATTATTCTGGGATGCTGTAGGATAGTTGCAGAGCTTTCTGGCCTTGCATGATATGCTATTCATTGTATTGCACTCTCATGTGCTATCCAAACCATTTACCCTGCTGTTGCTCTAGACTGAATGGCAGGCATCAAGCTCTCAGAAAACAATTGCTGCCTATTTCTTTGCAATAATTTGTTTTCTTGGTGCAGCCACTGGGATAGATTAAATGGAAAGCTTCCTTGCCTAAGCTTAATGAAAAGGCCTGTCTGTGTCAACTGGTGCTGGGGAGAGGGTTCCAGCCTACAAAACCGTTTAAACAGATGCTGCAGATTTCTACAAAGCAACAGATGCTTCTATTTAAACATCAACCTAGGGCCTACCTGCATGATCTGATATTGCTGTCTGCACATAGAAGCAACAGACTTGTGCATCTCAGATATTTATGTTTTGCCTTCCTTCTGTTCTCCCTGCAGCACTATTTCATGTGATTTTTCCTTCGTGGTCTCTTCTCTATACCCTCAACCAAACATCTGGATCTGCTACAAAACTTGTCCCTGATTCTGCCCCGGCAGTGTTCCTCCCTTACTGAATATTCTGCCTTGTCATCATATGTCAGAAACACAAAGACGTGACTAATAAAGATACATCTCCAAGGAAAACGTGTCCACTCATGATGACAGGACATCCTTAAGCAACTCCACTATTTTCTGTTACATCCATCTGCACAGCTCCATCCATTTGTACATCCTGTGTTTAGGGCCTTATCCAGCAACCAGTTCTTGCATGAAAAATTTATCAGTGAGATTACTGTCAGACATCATTTTCTGAAGGAGGTCAATGCTGGAGACTGGACATTAAGGTAGATGGATTCCTGCTCCAATGCAATATGGCAATTTCTGTGTCCTTAGACTCACAAAATGACTCACTTTTCAGCTGGAATGGTGCTTTACTGCCACAGCAGCCTGCCAGGTTGAACTTATGGAAGTGGTTTTTTGCATGTGACTGGAAGTGCTTTATATACCTTACACTGTTTGGTGTGCACTTAACAGGAGAGCTATGGTAGGCCTGGTCCCTGCCTCATCAGCACTTGGTTGCTGGTATAAAGGGGACAGCCAGGAAGCTGTTCCAGATAGAAACCTGTGTTTTCCTTCTCTTTTCTCCCAGAATATACCCTATGGTTCTGACAGTTCAAATAATAGGAATTATAAATATCTTATGTGGGCACAGTTATGGTACATTAGCTTGGTCAGCTGCATAACCATCTATGACTTTTCAAGTACAGAACAACTTCAGGTTAAGGAGTGATCAGTCCAGTTATCCTTTTTCAGCTTAAAAGTAACAACAATACATTTCTAGTACACTGGAGAATAGTTATATTCCAAGAAAAGCCCAGTAACATCTCTTCCTTGGATTATTACCTTCCTCCTATTTTTACTGAAAATTATTCCATGGGAGAATTATTCCCCATGTGAACACTTCCCAGTGCAGGATTGTTCTCTCTGAGAACATGGATATTATATTGTCAGGAATGCTTTTCCAGCAAGAAAAGAGCACAGTGATTGTGCAGCTGTGATAATTGAGAGTCACCTATGGAGGTGCACCAACATCCATTCTGCTGGTAAAATATCAAGAACCAGTGCTTTTCATGTAATTCCATGCCTATGAAATCATTCCCTGGGTATAGGAAAATATTCATGGCACCAGGTGAACACAAAGCAAATGATCCCAGCTCTTCAATCCATGCGGACGAATTCCCTCCGACCTGTCTGTACAGACTAGAAATGATCCATCTCACAGCTGGTGCTGAGACACTTCAGGTGCTTGGCAGGTGGAGGATGGCATGTTATTTTGCATGGCACGGTGAAATTGACCATCCAAAGCCTGAAACTATTTGTTCTCATAGTTAACAACCCAACCTAGTAATGAAGCAGCGACTAGTGGTAGCACCTGGTACAGCAATCATGTTTTTGTGTGGTAACACACCCTGGATGCCTGATCGCTGCTGTTCGGGGGCTCAGAGTGGTGTCAAAGCAAAAACTCAGAGATCTTGAGCTATTGCACCTGCCTGACAGAGCTGATAATCTCTTTTTCCACAGAACATTCCTTGGGTTTCCATCACTTTCTGTTTCCAGTGTCCTTCCTTGGCAGAAGTCAGTGTCCTGGTTGGGGACTGGTGATAATTTACCAGCATGAGGAACCTGAATTCTTGTATTGTGGCACAGAGGTATCACCTTAATTACTTGCTGATTTTCATACATTCTAATTGTTTTTCTTTCTTGCTCCTAACATTTTTTCACTTTTTTTTTGCCAAGCCTTTTGAGGTTGTTTGCATTTGCTGTTACACCTTCAGCTATAGCCCCTAAGCTTGTGATTCCCAGAGGGTTTTTCCCACCCTGCTGTCCCATTCAATCCACCTCATCTTCTCTCTTTTTAGGACTATGTTTGCCATTACCGGCTTTCTGTCCCCAGAATGTATGATTGATTCAGAGTCATAAACTTGCATGATGTTTTACAGAGAAATGCAATAGACAGATTTCTGCCACGAGGAATTTACATTGCAAAAATTAGTTCCTTCTCTTCCTTAATTCTCCTCTTTTTCTGTCAAGACTGACAACATTACCTCAGTCCCTTCTCCTCAGGCCTCCAATGTAATCTCTAATTGATATTTTGCTCTGGCAAGATGACTTTGATTGTGACTGACCTTCATAATTTGCTTTGTTCCTCACTGTGCAAAACCACCTTTCTCATCTCTGCCTTTCTGACTATTCATAGCTGTTTGCTGGGCTGCTTTGTCCTCTTTCTTCTCCCTGTGCTGCAGAAGGATGCTCAGAAATCAGCTACTGTTACTCTCCCCTCATATGAACCACCTCACTTCTCCTCTCTACTTCCTCACCAAGCTCATGTCTCTTATCATTTTCAAAATCTCCTTGTATTTGACTATAATGCTAAAATTATTTTTCTCAAATATCCTCTATCCAACTCTTGCCATTTAGAAATCTTTTCAAGTTAGCTCTTCTTTCATCCTAGTTCTGGTTTCTCATCTTCTATTAGGTGTTGTCATTGTTGTCCACCCGGTTTCCTGCTCTCCGTCTGGGTCTTCTACATACTCCTCACTCCATGAAGCCACAACTCAGATGGTCCATGTCTTGCCAAGGCTCCTTCCTTCTTTAATCCTCTGCAAAGGTCAACCACTCACTGAGAGTACCATATGAACTGTAGTTTGTTTCTTGTGTGTTTTCTTCTGAGGCTGCTGAAGTTGCTATGGTTTCAAAACAGTTAGGATGCCTCTTCCTTCAAATTTATGGAATCTCAATCCCTGCTCTTTGTTTGGTGTAGTGTTAAAGGCTGTAAAGTGTTTTACAAGACAGTGGAGTTCAATACAAGTAATAATGACAAGCAAAAGGTAAGCAATAGAGAATGTACTTGCACTTGGGCAAAATACACTGTGGCAGCCTCAAATTTTACTGTGATGTCATTAGAGAAACATAATTAAATCCATAGTTAAGGGATACTGGAGCCTGAATCACAATCAAACATCAGGAAGTGCTGAATTACATCAAATGAAGCAACAGGAACTTTAAAATGCATAAAAAAGTTATTAAATTCAGTTACAATTTCCCTGTATTTCTAATTTCCATGCAGTGTGGATTATTTGCTCATTATAGAAGCCCTGGCAGGAGTCTACTATAAACCAACCAGTCACGGCAGGATGCTTTTGTCATTCAATATACGAAGGGAGGGAGGGGATAGATGGAAGAAGTGACAAGTTATGTGATAAATTCCTGTAGTTAATTAGTGAAAGAAACACCAACCAATCAATCAATCATAGTTTCTAAAGCCTGCAGACAATCCTTCAAAATTAAAAATGTGTTGCATACAGAATGCAGCACCATAATTTGGACCTCCTAATAACAGGTGAAGATGAATCAACATCTAAACATCTGGTGAGTGATGAGGGACCAGAGATCACCCACAAGTTTGGTTCATCAGGTTCCTGATGGCATGTAAAGAACTGAACCCTTACTAATATCTACATCTGAGGTTTCAAGAGAAGAATTATTGAAATCAAACAATTTGAACAAAGCCTGACTGAGAGAGAAAAGCATATAGGAAAAATATGAGGAAAATCACCATTTGATAGCAAAGAGGCATAATTCAGAAAGACAGTTCTGGCTAAAATAGTGCCCATTTAATAGAAAAAAAACAAAGAGAAGAATAAGGAAAAACCACAAACATCCATTAAGAAAAAAAATAAAAGAAAATAATTGGTCTGAAGTAAAGGTTTATTATGTAAAGAATTAATGTCATAAATGAAAATATCCAGGAAAATTTATGACAGGCCCAAGAGCAGAAACAATAACATTATTTAAAAGGTATTCTAAGAGTAAGGAAAAATCCAGTAATGTTCCAGGCCCATTATTAGATAAATGTGGTTAAAAGTCTTAAAATTAAGCAGAAAAGACACAAATGTTCTGTAAAGAAGATGCTAAACAGAGTTCAATCCCCCTAAAAAGTAATGAAAAAGATGGTATTGACTTCTCTTAATTAAGAAACAGGAAAACAAATAGCACCAATCAATGTGGCTTTATGAAAAACAGGCTCAGATGGACAACTCTGACTTACAGTGTCCACGAGAGCTACAAGTTTGTGGTACAAAGAAATTGTGATGACATGAACTCCTCAGACTTCCCTTTTAGAAAATCAGGCATATACCATAACAATATAGTACATGTCAAATGGATTAAGAACTAGCAAACTGACAGCTTGACACTTGGGCATAATCCTCTGAGAGGGGCATTTTTAGCAGTCTCTGATAGGTCAAAAGCAGACACAGGAGAACATGACCACTGCAGTGCCCAAAAGGGTTCCCATTTTCTCTCATAATTAATACTGTTTTCCAACAAGGAAACAAGCAATTATGACAGCAAAATGGCAAATCTTGTGAGGGACTGGGCAGTCATAAGAGGTAACCTGACTCGCCTAGTAAGCTGGGTTTAAATCCATTTTAACACAGTACAAAATGTACAATGATACACCAATGGGCAAGGTAAGAGGATATTTCTCCAAAAGAAGTGCCTCTTGCAGGTTAAAGCTGCTTATTGTGATGCATTTCAGAACTTCCAGAGTACAGCTGCTTCCCAAAAAACTGCTGGAAGCAGAGACACCCCATATGCAAGAGGAGAACAATGACGTTACTGTTGTGTTGAGGCCACTGATGAGACAGGTACTGGAGCAATGTATTAAGTTCCAGTGACCAAACAAAAGTTTTTAAAAAGTTTTTGAAAATGAGATGTAGGGAAAGAGCTTTAATTTGAAACAATTCTATGTATACACAAACAAAAAATAAAGCATATTGTAAGTAATGAAGGCCATTGTAAAAAAAAAAAGAAATCTGGAAAACGGTGCTTTTTCAATTTTTCTGAATTCAGGTTCATAATTTTTCTGGGAAAAAAATATGGCCACTTAAATCCAGAGTCTGCTGGATGAAAAGTAACATTTTGGACAAAAAAAATGGCTTTAGGGTTTTAACACATGGAATTATAAAACCAAATAGAGTATTTTCTGGATAAGAAAGTATATGATATATGTACACAATGACCAAATGCAATAGAAGCAACACATTAGAGCAGAAAAACAAATATCTTCAAAATCTAACATTAGGGATTTTCTCTTTATGCTACAGATTTTGTGGAAAATATCCTTTTCTTCCACAAAAATATTGATGTCAGTCTGTGAAAATCAGGGTGTTGAGGCTATTTTTCAGTTCTTTTTGCTGAATCATTGTATTCTCTTCATAGGAAGGAGGTTTTCCCATTGATTCCAGGGTAACCATCATGTCATCATATACCTAATTTGCCATGCTTCTAAAGAAAGAGCTTTGGAAACTGCTAAAACTCAGCACATCACTTCTTTTCCTCTAAACTCCTTTTGGAGCTTCAGTGATTGGATGAGGCAGAAAGGACTGCTTGTATTGGTTATTCCTACTATAAATGCTGCCTAAGAGTTTAGGAGCAGTTCAGCACCTTCCCTTCTTAGTGAAGATACCTTCTTCACTGTAGGCCTCTGATAATTATCTGTTCTTTAGCCTTCCTTACTCTCCTGCTTGACAGCACCCCCATTACCCTCCTAATGTACTGTAAAGGGGAATGCATTGCAGGATTTTATTATTGCAGTTTTGTGAGGAGAAAGCCCGGGAACTGAACACTTGCTGAATATAAAAGCAAGCCGTGTACTCTTTAAAGCTTTGAGTAATTCGAAAGCATGGAGAGAGAATGAATTTAAATCTGCGGCAGCCAGTTGCCATTACAGTCAGCTAATGTGGTTCACAGGCTGGAGGCATGTCTTTATGCTTCCTGGTGCAAATATGTGTGTATTTCTGGGGGGAAAAAAAAAAATCTTCTTCCAGTTGTACATACCTACTCAGCCTCTGCAGAGAAACCTGAGAGAATTTTGCCATGAGGTTGGATTCAGCAGAGGGCAAGAAAGATGATTAGGGGACTGGAGCACCTCTCTTACAAGGGTAGGCTGAGAGAGTTGGGCTTATTCAATTTTGAGAAGAAAAAGTTGAGAATAGACGCTATAAATATCTGTAAGTGTCTGAAGGGAGAGAGACGAGGATATAGCCAGGCTCTTCTTGGTGGTACTCAGCAATAGGAGAAGAGGCAAAGGGCAGAAGCTGATGCACAGGAAATTCCACCAGAATACGAAGAAGAACCGATCGACCAGAGAGGCTGTGGAGTCTCCCTCACTGGAGTTACACAAAAACATCTGGATACAATCCTGTGCCTGGTTGAGCAGGGAGCTTGGACCAGATGACCCACTATGGTCCCTTCCAACATTACCCGTTCCATGATTCTAGAAGACATCCCATATTAGTGTGTCCTGGTCAGCTCTGGTGACACTTTGGCTTGACCTGTCCCTCACACAGAATGCTGACTTTACAGTTCTACAAAATTAAATGTCAGCTGTCCTGGATGTGGTCAAGGGATAAGAAGTGAAAGTTGAAGAAGGAGTTTGTCTCTGAGAAGATGAAAGTGTAGATCAATGCTCATATAAATTTCTTCTGAGATGGTCAATTGCCATCAGTTATGGCTTGGAGCTTTTGGTAACCTGGATATCTACTTTCTCAGAACAGAATCAGTTCATTTCCCATAGACCAGTGTGCCTTCTTGGCCTCATAAGTGCATTAGCACAGCCTTGCTTTAAACCAACGGTTGCATCTTCTTATTCTACTCATTAATTAATTCAGTAATCACTCCTTCTTTGACACTATGACAGCAAACACATTTGTCCTAATAATAATAACAATTTATGAATTATTATTATTACAACGGTTATGATGATGATAATAATAACAACAATAAATAATAATGCAAAAACTCAGAAGGACCTCAGTGGCTTAGGCTTGTATGTTTATTCAGAAGGGGTACCTATCATTCCAATGGCCTCTATACTATCATGCAGAGAAAATGCCATGCAGTCACTTTGTTATAGTCTTGGTATGATATTGGCATGACTATTTGATAGAAATTCCTCAATTAAACAGAGAGCCAAAAACAAATGTGTAATTTGCAGGAAAATTCACCACGGTCACTCCTTACAGAGGTCACATGTCACCTGAGAAATGCCAGCCTGATACACTCCACTGTCTCACCACCACGTACTTAAAAAATAACTTGTAGAAAATCTCTCTTTGGTACCTGAAGAGTTAATCAAACCTTAGCTGATGTGAGGGACTTCTTCCCTGCAGGTCCTCAGAGACAGTTGTAATTAATTTGATCTTCTCCAGTCATTAACTCAGATTCGTAGTGAGCTCTCCACACACTGCTCTATTAATTCACTGGAGATCAGTTCTCAGGATTCATTTAGTTAAGCAGCACTGCTGGATTACATTTTAAAACCCTTTAAACTGGTTGTAATTGATGTCTGTTTATAGAAGCTTACTTTAATGGAGTCAACGTGAGATGAAAATCTACCATACTAGTCTAAGACAGTGCCTTGCTGTTTAAGGCATGTCTCCAGAGGCATTCAGTTAAATAAGAGACACTGCAGAATAAAATAAATTCCTCATTAATCACCAACCTACTCTTGGCATTTTTAAAATAGTTTTTGGTCCTGCTGACTGCTGGTGCCTTGGAAATGAATCTAAAGTAGATTTTGCTTTGCAATAACATACATATTTCTTAGGTATTTGGACTTGGTCCTAAACCCAGTCAACAAATCACAGAACTGCAGAATATGCTGAGTTGGAAGGGACCCAAAAGGATCATCAAGTCCAACTCTTGACCCTGCACAGGACCATTCCCAAGAGTCACACTCTTTGCCGGAGGGTTTTGTCCAAACACTCCTGCAGCTCTGCCAGCCTTGGTGCTCTGCCCACTGCCCTGGGGAGCCTGGGCAGTGCCCACCACCCTCTGGGGGAAGAACCTTTTCTAATATCCAACCTAAACCTGCCCTGACACAACTCTAGCCATTCCCTGGGTGCTGTCCCTGGTCTTCACAGAGCAGAGAGTAGTTCCTGCTCCTCCTGAGGAAGTTGTACCTGCAGTGAGATCTCCTCTCAGTCTTCTCCAGCTGAACACACCAAGTGTCCTCAGTGTCCTCACATGCTTCCCCTGCAGGCCCTTCCCCATCCTCGTTGCCCTCCTTTGGACACTCTCCAATGGCTCAGTATCTCCCTTCCATTGTGCCCCCCAAACTGCCCCAATGTTGCAGGTGGGGCCGCCCCAGTGCAGGGCAGAGTGGGACAATCTCCTCCCTCCCCTGATGCCCCCCAGGACAGGGATGTCCCTCCTGGTTCCAAGGCACTGACTGGTGCCCAGCTGGCCACCAACCAGTACCCTCTGGTCCCTTTACATGGCACTGCTTTCCAGCCTCTCATTCCCCAGTCTGTCTGTCCATCCAGGGTTGCCCCATCCCAGGGGCACAATCCAGCACTTCCCCTTGTTGAACTTCCCATGGTTGGTGATTCCCAGCCCTCTGATCTGTCCAGGTCTCTCTGCAGGGCCTCCCTGCCTTCCAGAGACTCAACAGCTCCTCCCAGTTCGGGTTCATCACCAAACTTGCTCAGTGTCCCTTCCAGTGCTGTGTCCAGGTCACTGATGAAGCTGTTGAAGAGCACAGGGCCAAGGATGGAGCCCTGTGGAACCCACTAGGGACAGGTCACCAGTCTGATGTCAGCCCTGTCACTGTCACCCTCTGTGCCCAACCCATGAGCCAATTGGTCCCTACCACATGGTGTGTTTATCCAGCTGTGGGATGGACAGCTTGTCCAGAAGGGTCCTGGGAGGGACAGTATGGAAAGCTTTCCTGAGCTCCAAGAAGATCACATCAGATGACTTTCTTTGATCAGCCAGGTGGGTTACTCCTGTTGAGTTCAGTAAACAAGGGTGAGTATAAAGAACAATGTTCTCCACCATTACAACCTCAATGCAGCCAGCACTCGGGCTGTGCTTCTCATTGCCAGAGAGCAATGTGTCTGCAAAAAGTTCTTCCCAAAACACTGGAGCAACAAGACACTGACTGCATTCCTCTGTTGCTGTTCATCAATTAAAGCATCAGTTACTGGTGTTACAGCTCCTCAAATAGCTTGACTTAATGCCTGTTCTCTAAATACCAACGGGTAGTTAAGCTAATGACATTTTAAACAAAATCTGAGTATAGATTCTTGTCAAAAATATACAGCTTGGAGTCATCTTTGAAGCCATATAAGAGGAAAAGACTGCCCTTTATTATATTTCCATCAGAAAACTGGAAATTCAACAAATCCTTTGCAGGCCATTAACTTTATTCATTCTGCTTCCACACTTGGGCTACCTCATACCTGGTCATCTGAAAGCAAAGACAGAGGAGCTTGGGTCTATCCATATCTATGTGGCCAGACACAAACTGTGTAACATGAGGTAAAATACCTCAGGTAATGTTTTCTGAAGTAGCTCACTGACCACAGAGACCCTGTTTATGGGAAACTAATTTGAGGCTACACACACTTGATTTTCTTTCTAAGCACTTGGAATTTTAGCTGAAATGAAGAACAATTTCAGATGTTCACTTTCTCTGAAAATGAAACCCAAGGTCTCTTGGTTTGCCATTCAAAAATCAGAAGCATCACAAACTAATATTCATACAGAAAATAAAACAGGGCTTTGTGTTGGTCTCCGTGACCACAGAAGAAAGATAAACCTATTATTAAGTTATCTACTATTACATCTACTGTTATCTACTGTTCATTTGTAACTTCTCTACAGGTCTCTTGTGAGGCTAAATTAATAGCTTTAAAAACTCGCAAGATCTTGGGTGAAAGATGTTATTTAAATGCAAAATCAAACCACTGTATGACATAGAGAAGAGATTCCTATCTTGCAGCACCCTTTTCTAGAGTAATATGTTTCAGACATCTCTGCATTGAGCACAAAATACAAATAAAAATGAGTTTTACTAGTTTACTTTAAAAAATGAATTTTAATATTTACAGGGCCAGATTCTCTTTTGTTTTACAGGCAGCAGGTAAACCATTTCAGAAAGAGGCTCTCAATGTGGTAAAATTTTCAAGGCTATTTTGTCTGCTAAACACTGTGAGTACAAGGGAAAGATCACGTATGCTTTTTGAGCACAAATGAAAAAGGAATGGAAAGTACTGGATACACTTTTTTGTTTGGTTTGGTTTGGTTTGTTGGTTTTTTTCCCCCTCCTCAAGCCCTAATTGCAGTAACATATTTACTCAGCATTCCTTAGGTCCACTCAATCACTCATACTGGAAGTATGGCTTGAGTGCATAGGGACAGCATGTGTTTTCACCACAAGATGAGACAAATTGCAACAATCTTCTTTAATGTGATCTCATACCGCATGAGCTGAACAATACTAGAGGAAGCCAATGACAAACTTGACTGTCTGCTGCCAAATAAAAGTGAGGTGGAAATGGAGGTCGGTGATTTTCTTGGTGATGATGTTCTTCTTGTCTGGAGTGAAAAGGAACTGAGGTGCTGCTCACAACAAATGCAGTGTGCAATTTTGTTAAGTATATGTTATTCACTGCAGCTTATAATACACAAAAAAAAAACCCTCAACAAAATGTTTGATTCTCCAAGACAGGAAAGAATCGACAAGAAAGAAGTTGTGAAATATAAGGAGGTTGCTTGCACTTTCTGTATTTACCTTGTTTAAATTTGTAGGATATGCCATCTCATCATCTCAGCATCACAGAACTGTTAATAAGCTAATTCTGTTAACAAACAGGAGTTGACAACATGGAAACTGATGTACAGGATGGGTCTATGGCTGGTTCAATGTTGTGCAGTGTGTCTGTGACACACCAGAAAAGAAAACAAATATCTAACATTCATGCCAGGGACTTCATCACAATCCTTCTTTTTCACCTATTAACATGAAACAAAAATCCCTCAAAAGGTCAAACAGGTGTCTGAACAGTTGCTTAATGATAATTTACTCTGCTTTTATTGAATTTGTTGTAATTACTCACTGTGCACAACTGGCAACACTGGAGATACACGATTTTCATCCCCTCTGTTTGGGACCTGACTGCCACGAGCAGGTCTGTCTTCCATTGGTGTGCAGTTATTTTAAGAGTGCAAAAATACTTTGACTATCAAAACCAATTTGCATTCCAAAAAGAGAGACAATTTTAATAGCCCCTATTTCCATTAGGCATCCAGATGATGGGTGCAGTTTCCCTGTATGTGTTCCACACATACTCAATTCTTCTGTACTGTGAGCAATGCCCATCTGGTACCCACACTGACTTACACCACAGGATCAGGGCAGGATGCAAGCTGATGGAAAATCCAAGCCTCCCTGAGGAAGGGGCTTTCAGGGTCAGCAGAAGGCACATGGACCTTAGCCCCTGTTGCAGCAGGACCACCGGGGGAGCACTGACATCTTCTGTTATTCATTCACCTGGTCATTGATCAGCTCGGAAGGTCACAAGCATTTACTGGCAGCCTGCACAAAAGAGCAGTCTGAAACGGAAGTATTTCTAAACCTTTCAGGCCTTTGGTAAACAATATATTACTATTTTCAGTTGCTGCACACATGCTTCCCTCGAAGGACTCTTAATGGAAGCATTTCAGCTGCAAACATCCAGGTTAAGGATCAAAACTCTACTTCTCTGCATAGAAGAGAAGCACCTCAAGTGTTACCCAAGTGTGTCCAGTTTGCACCTAGACTGGGAGTTTGCTCCTAAATTCTGAGAGCACTGAATATCTGGCCTGGCAGCATCAGGCACATTGATAGCTCAATGGAATCCCTGCTTGTCATCCTCAGGACTCTTGAAGAGCAGAGATAAGCTGCTAACTTTAGTGAATGAATCTGCATTTCTCTTAGGGAGTCTTTTGAGACTGAATCTTACTGTATCCCAGTCCTGCTCTATTTCTGTACCTATACTTGTGCTGAATATGTTGGTTTATATTCAAACTCACTCACAGAGCTGATGTTCATGTGAAATAAGATGACATTTTTTTTTGCATGAGTGTGAAAGTCAGTGATTCCTAATAGAAAATGTACTGCTTTTCCCAGTGTGACAGGTTTGTGATGCAATGCAGGTTGCAGCTATAACTACAGAGGGACCATCACATCCCTGAAATAAGTTCAGAATATCTTTGCTTTTTATTTCAGAGGAGAACAAGAGGAGTTATGGAGTTCAAGAGTGTTTCCCTTTTCAGAAGATGTAATACAGAGTTATACTGAACTGAATATATCTTTCACGTTTCAAATGTGAAAAGCAGTGGCATTTACTGCCTGCAAGCCAGAGAGCTCAGTGAGCAATATCAAATAGTTCTGTCTTCATCAATCCCTATTGTTCTCAACAATCCTGCCCAAAGCTGCTTCTGGGTGATCACCAGAGTTTGATAAAGTGATTACTAGATAATGGTATCACATAACTATCATGATTAAATAAGTTACATGAGTCTAGAAGCACCGAGCACTTCATGTGAGGAATGAGTTTCTCCTTCACCTGCATAATGGAAATATATAAAACAAATTGGTGTTTGATCAATGTGTTGGAATTAGGGTGAGAAGAAGTAAGTTTGTATTTTCTGAATAGCTACAAATACTGCAAACTACTTTCCTATGAATAACGCCATTACTTAAGCAGCAGAACTGTTTTCCAGCCCCCTTTATTTGGTATTTATTTGGTTGTTTTACTCTGCATGTGGAATTTGTAGCAAGGTTGTCACACCTGTCATTGTGACTTTCTGCACACCTGGGCTATTTTATGACATTAAAGATTTCCTCTTCTCTACTCAAAGTACAGACACACAAATCATCCAGAAAACAAGTTACAGCTATTCATGACTTTTACATCCAAAATGTCAAAAGCTGTTAAACATAATTTGAGTTTAGAGTCTCCATGTAATCCTGGGTTTGAGATGAAAGAATTAACAATCAGTCAGAATGCTACTGATTCAGATTATATGGGAATCAGAGGGACCTGTGATATGAAATACTTCCAACAGCTGAAATGACCACCAAATAAATTGATGGTGGTGTTTATGATGTTCATTCATAAATGGAAGGCAAGAGATTTACTATAGTACAAACATGATTATCCTGAGGAGAGGAAGGACTTGGAATAAAGTTAAACAACAGAGATTCCATGTCATCAAGGAAATCTTAAATATAAATATTTGATGGCTATTCCCCCTCCAACTACCTCTTCATGCCATTCATATACAGGCTATTTAAGATCTTTTGGTAAAACTTTTTCCATAAAAAAGGCTAAAGATTGGTAATCTTCTAACAGGAGACACTTGCTCTTGCCTTCTTGTCTTTGATGAATTTAGTAATTTGCAGTTTTCTCATGTGCTGTTTCAAGTTTAAGCAACTCCTTCTTCTCTTTCAGCATCTGTATAACTGTGTCCTTGATGGCAATTCACAACTTATTTTTTGTCACACTGTGGCATTTTGTGTCCCTTTCATCCTCTGACTTCTGCTCAGTTACTTCCTACATCCTGTCCCAAACATATCAGCTGCTGTTCAAGCCTCAGCTACCCCCTCTTCATTCCAAATCATTCCGCAGACCTGTGCTCCTGGACTCAAGCATCATCCTCTTCCTGAAACAATAATGCATTATTTCTGAACAACAACCAGTACCAACACCCAAGCTATTACTCCTCTCTGCCTTCAACGCAGTTAAGTCCTACAGGGCATGGACTCTCTTTATATTTATGTCTTGTACAGCCCCAAGCACACTGTAAGCATTTAATGCATAAAATAAATAACAAGAGACATTCAGCTCTGCTGGAGACAAGAGGGAACATTGAAGAAGCTAATCAAACTTGTACTGTGTGAGGTGGGGCTTCAACTTACAAAACACTCACAGAAGATAACTGGGGCAGGGAGGAGGAGACATACAGCTCTTAGTATTGACCCAGCAAAGGTTTTGGCAGATCTTTAATTTAAACACCTTAAAAACCCCTTCTGAGCACAAAGGCACCACCCATATGTACATGACAGGCATTTTTGTTGCTCGTGAGCAACCCAACTTCCAAATGCACAAGATAACCCTTTAGGTAATCACAGTACTTTTTTTTAAAGAGTTCAAGAACAGAGAAGCTAACCACAGCCCTGATTATTCAATGGTTAATTACCATGGCCTGTATCAAAATGCATCTTTTCACCATTAAACCTCATCTGCCTGCCATCCAAAGCTGTAGCTCTGTCCGTTAGGCTGATTTACTGTAAGCATAGCTCTCCTCAGTTGGGCACTTGTAGGCTGGGATTAACTTTCTCCTTTTGCAGCCAGAGACCATCAGACTTCTCAGGCTTCCAGATGTAAGCGAACATTTCAGCAAGTAAACATCTCTAACCATTTTCCCACCCCTTTCCTAGAGCTTTGCCAGTGAAACCATTTCTGATGGATGCCTATCAGAAGTGTGCAACTGTTGTTGTTGGGATCCTAGTAGCGCTATAAACAGTGATACAAATCCCTTCTTCTGTCTGCACATAGAACTAGTTCCATTCATCAGTTTTAAGGCAGTCAAAGTAATTTACATTTATTTAGCAGTTCCCAATAAGCTTTCAGTTCTCATTTCATGACTCAATATGAACATATGCCCAGCCTTGACCTTAGGCATTATTAATCATTTAAACAATAATGTTGCACAATGCAGATTTAAACGCCTCAACACAAACGTGAGATGGTGGTTTTGCTCCTGGGCGTGGCTTGTTGAGTTTGGGTGATTTTGTGAAGCCATGGGAACGCAACCCTTGCTGCACTGATGGTGTGCCAACCCAGGGCTCCCCACCCACGTATGACATGGCCTAGGGAGTTGGCACAACATCCAGGGTCTGTTGTCCACCAGGACATCACAGAGCAGCAGCCACTGCACTTTTGTGGTCTCACTGCAGAAAATACACCTCTTCCAGCAGGGCATCAAAACCACACCTACCCTGTTGACTTATTCTTTCTACTGACTAAAGTTCATCAAAGTACCAGAGATATGTTTTCTACCAAAAAATGAAAACAAAAAAAACCCCAAACCAAACAAACAAAAACCCAAACAAAACCAAAACAAACAACCCCCCCCAAAAAACAAAACAAAACAAAAAAAAAACCACCAAAAAGTGCCAGTTCAGAAAAAATTAGTTCCTGTTTCAGTTGTTTACAGTATTAGCTTTCTACTATTTTATCCATGATACCATCTTGATGGATAAATGCAACAATTTAGTACTCCAGTAAGAAGCCTCAGGCTCTGAAGTTTTTCCAAGCACAAAAATTATTATGCCTTAAAATCCAAACAAATAAAAAAAAAATAAACCCAAAACAACCAAAACCAAACTCCAACAAAATACTTCTATTTATTCAGGTATGCATCTTATTTTTCACAACGTTACCATGAATGCAAACATGAGATGTAATTTATTAATCAAAAAATCCTTTCTTAGATCCATTTTGATACCTTTCCCATTTGAGTGATGTGGTTCAACATTTTTTTTATTATTATTATTATTTATACATCACCACAGGTGGACCTGATGCTTTACAGAGAACTAGAATGACAAGACCCTGCCCTGAGGTGCTTGCAGACTAAATTAGATGTACACAGTGAAAGATGACAACAAACAGCAAAGAGAGGTGTGGATTAAGAGTATTGCAACAAGGAAAGAACAACGCATGCTGCCTCACATTTCTAAAGGGTGCTACTGTGTCTGTTTTCTTCAGTTTTTTGATTTATGATTCAGATGATTATATTAAAAATACACATAGAGAAGAGGAATTAGAAGCAGTGTTTGAAAAATGAAAAATTCCATGATTTATTAAGGCATAACACAGTAAGGGAAGCCTTCTTGTCCATCTTGTGTTGTATGCCAAGTCCTGTCAGCTGAATCATGATAGGAAGAAAGGGAAGGGAAGGAAACCCCCACAGTGACTTGCCTAGAGAAGGGTTTTATTGCTCACTGACACTACAGCACATGGAAAGACTCCTCAGTTTCTACTTTTTTACAGACAGGTGGAACCATTTTCAAACCATTTACATTTTGGGAGAAATACCACCATTTCAGAACCAGAAATAAACTATTTTTTCCTATTAAATTTAGAAGAGAAGAAAAAAATATTAAACCCCACATTCCACACTTGAAAACCATTTGGTCCTTAAAACACTGCACTTGAATGTTTTTCCAATTTCTTTGCCAGGGCAAGGGATCTCTCTCACTAAGTGTTTACACAGTGTTGTTGTTCTTGAGTGGGATCCCTGAATGTTGTAGTAAATCTTAACAATAGGAGGGAAAAACACATATCTTAGAAAACCACCTGAGACATAATGTGCAAAGGCACATATTTATATCACTATTGCTGATACAAAATTCCCTCTCTAAGGTGTGGCACTGAATCTGAGGCCCTCAGGACATTCATTAAGGAATAAACCATGTGTGGATGCGAGGCAGGGAAAAGGAGTTGAGGTCTTTCTTTCACAAAAGCCCAAGTTTTATTGCATGCCATCAGACCTACTTACCATGGCACACAGTCTGCAACCATGGGAGACTGTAACAATGTTTTTGGGCACTGTTAGAGTGATCCCTTCCCATCAGCCCAGGATCCAGAAATCAGCAGTCAAGGGACTTCCTCAGCCTGAGGTCACATCTAAACTATTGAATTTAATTACTATGAAAAAACACTAAGCCAATCCTTAAATTAATTTATCTAGTCCCGTTTTGAACTCATTTATACTTTTTGCTTCCACAGCTCCCCTGTGGCTACAAGTTCCACAATTAAATTACATACTGTGAGAAGAAGTATGTCCTTTTGCTTGTTTCGAAGCTCCTCTCTGATAATTTCAAGGGGCAGCCTGTTTCGTTTCCCTGTGCAATTCATGACTTACAAACTTTAACATCCTACTCTCTCTTTGTTCTTTTAAAAGCAAAGAAGACTAATCTGTTTCATTTGCCCTTGTTTAAAGCCTGGCATTCACTTCTGAACGTCTTGGTCATGGTTCTCCGGGTCTTCCTAGTTTTGTTACATCCTGTGTCTGGTATTAGTACCCAGAACTGGGTAAGATGCCCAGCATGTGAGCAAACTATGTGTCTGAAAAGTAACAACATGATGGTTTTTGCTTCTGCTTTCTCCATTTCCTTCTAATAATTGCTACCACTTTAATGGTCACTCCTAGTAAACTGATTCTGATGTCCCACCTCCCTGCAAAACTCATCATGGCCATCAGAAATCTCTTCTACTTATTTAATTTCCACATACTCTGGGATATGGTGAGATGAAGGACCACTTGAGCTATCAAAGGAATTTTGGGTGTCTTTGCTATTACATTGAGGCATCTTCACAAATGTTATTATCCATCAAACAGGGATCTTACTCAGGGCTGAAAACTATGAATCCCTCTTCTGAGATTTCTTCTGCCCCTCACAAGAGAGTGGCTTCATTGCAGAGAGCTAAGGCCACAAAATAGGGACACAATAAACAAGATTATGTCTGCAGCTGGTTTGCTCTTGCCTACTTTTCTCTATTAGTGCTACAGCAGCATAATATAATTTCTTTTTTTCCTCTTTTCTCTTCTTTCCTTTTTTCTTTTTTTTTTTTTGATACCAAAAAAGGTGAGTCTCACCATGACACCAGATCCAGATTCCATGAACTATTCTTCAGTTCTAAATACTGTCTTCATCTGATGGGCTGAATTTTTATTTTCACACACAAAAATTGGGACATTCAGAACTGTGTTCAAGTAATAAATTTATCCAAAGCTTACTTTTAATATATTAAGTTCTGTCATTCTTACTAAGGTTATGTAGTTCTTTATGCTGAGAATACTTCATTGATAGCAATGAGAATATGTGAGAAGTAAAGAATTTTGCAAGACAGGTAGCTATCACAGAAACAGACGCTATGTTGAAAAGTGTATCCACTTTACAATTAGATCATTCTTCCTGAGAATGTTCTCAATTTTCAAAATTGAATCAAAAAGAATCAAACTCCTACCTTTTTGAGAACAAAGTTGTAAGAAATGTTTAGCAAGCCCACACACATTCAATTATTTTAATCTCCAGTCCTAAGTCAATACTCTCAGCACTTAATCATTTTTAATTCTCTTCCTTGCACTCCCTTCAATTTATCAATGCCTTTTTAAACATAGATTCTGTAAGATGGAGTGGACTCATTTTTTATGAAGAAATGAGCAGTCATTAGCAACCTGCTCAAGTGAAAATAAATGTTAAAGATTAAATATACTTTTGAATAAAGAGTAACTATTATTTCATGTTCTTGAAAATCAGCTTTTCCCTCTTCCAGAAAACCAAATAAATCTTTCATTAAAATGATATTCACTGGACTTTTTGAGGCATTCAGATGGATGCGAGATCGGGCTTTTTTTCATGTGTATGTGACTGAGTGTATTTTAATCAGATGATCAGATCTGAATTATGATACAACTCTGCCGAAGAGTCAAACAAACCCAAAGCAACAGGTTTTTGGACCATGTATGATTTTCTGCATTATTTACAGGCTGACTGGTGATCAAATCAAGTTGGGGAAATTAAAAGAGTGAAAGCAGTCAGGCAAATTATTATGTCCTACTTGTGCATACAGGTCTATGCATATTAAGGCAGTCCTCTATCATCCCTTCCCTGCTTAGGGATATCTTGTTTCTGCAACATTTGAAACAAGTAAGTTTTGCCCCTCCAAGAAGACACGTTGGACAAAGTTAACTAATGGGAATTGCTGGGAAGCACAGGTGGGTGAGGTAAACAGAAGCAGGAGAGAAAAACCAGAATCAGCCAAAAAATACAGACAACTCTGTGTAGTCTGCCAAAGCGACCCTCATGGAAACGAAGCCTTAGCTGAAATCTGTGAAGGCAGCCCACTGCCTTTGCCAGCTACTCACAGGCTCAGCATCTGTGGTGATACAAGACAATGTGCAACAACCACCAATTCTTTGAAAAATCAGATGCCCAGAGAGGAAATGAGCCCAATCACATCATTGTTTATGGGATGACTGTGCTAACAGACTTCCAAGCACTCAGAATGATGTATCTGGAAATACAGACATAGTTTGCTTGTATAGCTTTCCTTGCTGCTTACTTAGAACAGAAAAATAACCTGTTGGAAGAAGTACCAGTGGTCCAGATTAGAGCACAAAATTTGGACCTGAAGTTATAATGTGAACTTGGTTCCTGGCACACCTATGATCACAGACATTTCAGAAGTGCTTGCAAACTGAGGCATATCTCAGGCTGGTCACCTAAAAATTGACTCATTTGGAACTAGCAGCTTTCACTTCAGTGCCTTTATTTTCCTATATCCAAAGAGCTCCAAGAATTTTGGGAAGAAAATCCTTTGCATGAAAGGAATGACTACCTTTGTAAAAATATTTCTAAAATATGTGTTGACATCTGAGGCCAAATTCACCCACCTAAATCTCTACACCTCAGTTCAACTTAGACACCAGTGGCAGCCTGTGGAAAATGACAGGCATTCCTCACAGGTGACACACCTGAGTCAGCTCCTTCAGCAGCTGTGGGTGCCCCTGAGTACATTAACTGCAGATGGCACCCAGGGGAATCATGTTCCCGAGGCACATGTCCCAGGTGAAGTCAGGTGGGAAGAGCTGAGGCATTTGTCAGTGTGCTGACTTGGAAATTCCAGCTCTTTCAACAGGCAATGCAAGGCTGCTACACTTTCCAACTCACACTGCAGAGTGACACCAGCTCTGGGATTATGAGCCTTTCTGTAGAAGCCACCTCCAGGCATCCCCAGTCAAGGTTTCATGAGAGGCTAAATGTGACATTCACCTCCAATTTTAGTGCTGGCATCACCTTGTCTTTCTGAGCACTCCTGGCAAATAAGAAAAGCACCTCAAGTATTCACTCTTGGCACCTCAGTCAGGTATTCCCTCTCATCTGAGGTGGGAAAATGAATTTTAAACCAGGCACAAGGGAAAGAGGCTCTGTCTGAGCATATAACTACTCACCCAGATATTGCTAAAGCCGCTCATGCTTCCTGGAAAAGACTTATTTCATTGAAGGTGGACTATGCTGATCTTAAATTGGACATGTCTATATTACTTCCTACAAAACTGCATATCCTTTCTGAGGGGAATAAATTTCTTTTTTTATGACTACAACGATGCAAAGCAATTTTAAATGCCCGGAGGAGAGAACTAGAAAAGGCGAATGAAAAGGAATGGAATGATTCATTAGAGTCAGAAGATGATTTGATGAGGAATTCTATAATTCTAGACTTTTAATTTAATTGTGCCTCTCTCTATTACTTTTCCCTCTTCTTTACTTTCATGGACCTTCATAAAAATATAATTTTCAAGAGGTCCTTATCTTGCAGCACATAGTAAGATATATAGCACTGTTTATTCTGTTTGGACAGTGCATTTGGGTTTTGAGGTTGGTCATTTATCAGTCTTCTCAGGTACTAGCTATACCTGTATACCTGGAATGTCCCGATCCCTGTTTCAGTAAAATTATGCCTTTGACATAAATTTCTGACTATTTTTGAACTTTATAACATTTACTATAGGTAGGAGATGAATGCTGTGACCTTTCTGCTTATTTGTTCAGGTATTGGTTAAAACCTCTCCTCGCTCACGCGGCTCCAAGGCACGGGAGTGCTGCTGAAATCAGTGGAGCTGGGGAGGATTTACACTCCTGAGCACAATCTCTCCTGTGTCTGTTTACAGGCATCCCTGGAGATACTGTTAAGGTGTGGATCAAACTATGAACTTCATCATACAATAATGCACCAGTATTTTGGAGGTCTGAGATTATTCTTGGTATTGTACCTCTGCGTACCAGGCTCTCAGTAGTGACAAAGAACCAATTTATATCTGATGAGGTTCTACACTCCGAATTACAAATCTGATTTCATTTCTCTTTGATTCTGTCTTACTGCATTCCTCTAGCCTATCTTTTCTGAAACCTGTTCCCTCAAGTCTTGCTTCAAAGATTTGGTGATTTCTGTGTTCACCACTGTGGCTGAGGTTCATTTTCAAACCAGCTACTCAAAGAGAAGCAGCCAAATGCTAAAAGAGACTTTCTTAACATCGGGCAAGATAACAGAAAATAAAGTAGGTATCTTAATTTCACGTTTATAAACTGCAAACACTTGAGCAGAAGTAGGAACTGTTCACACGTTCAAACATCATATGCATAAATCGCCCCAAAGCACTCTGCCAGATCAGCCACCACCTCTGTGGAGCAAGATGGTAAAGATCTTTCAAGAAAAAGGTATATAAATGCACATCCACTTGAATGTCTTTCTTTAAGTGAGTTTTTCTACCCCAGGCTGCATTTCTACAACAGGTCACGGCCATCTCTTCTCCTCATTGCCATCTCACTCCTGAAGTTTTTCATCTCATAGAAAGCAATTCTCTGAGAAAATTTATTATTAAAAATTGTTTGATTTTTTTTCCACAGGTCGTTACACCTACATTTTCAGAGAGTCCATGCCACTTGTCCTTCCTCCTCAGGACAATTCTATGTATTTTTTCTTTTTTTTTTCATTTTACCAGTAGCATGGCCAACATTTAATTTTAAACAATCACCTCCTTCAAGGGTAGCACTCGACCTCTACTACACCAAAATGAAAAGTTTATGAAAATTAATAGTGCCCAAAAACACACTGCACAGTGAGAGTTCCTGTAAATTCGTTAGTAATTTCATATAGCTAGGAGAAAACAAGGAACAAAGAACATTTCAGCAATGACCCTTTGTTTCTGAAACAGTTTGACAATAGGCTTGGGGTTTTTTGACTATTTTTATGTCAAACACTGAAATGTAATTCATCCCCCCATTATTACTTAATTGTATTCAGGTAATTCAGGAAACCGTTGACTTGACAATTTCATCCCAGACGCTGTAAATATATTTTGTCAGGATGACTCAGTAGTAATGTTTTTGTCTGTCATATTAAGTACTTGTGTGTTTGCATGATTAAGAGTGTGTGAGTGCATCTAGACAGAGAGACACGGCTCTCTAGGTACAGATGTAGGAATAGGTATAGTTACAGATATTATTAAATAATTTAAATATTTGTGTGAAAGGAATCTAGGATGTAGCTCTTGTACTTATCTATTTGAACTAGTGATTAATATTACAAATTTTAAAATATATATGCAGTTATTCACTATTTTACAACAGATGAATTATTGGTTTTACACATTTTCCAAACACCAATAAATCTGAGAGGGATCTTCTGCTGGTATAAAGAATAGCACCAGATTCTTGAAAATCAGCTTTCACTCACACAACCAAGAGGCAGTTTAATAATTAGACTACTTAAAGTTCACTTAAGTCATTGATAAGTTCCTCTCTGCTGGCAATCACACTTATTCTGTAACACCGTGAAGAAGCACAGCTCTGTCCAAGCAGAGTAACACGACATAAAATGCCACATTTAAATGAGGGCACAGAAGGGGAAATGCAACAACACGGAGATGCAAAATATATGGTTATCTAAATGGGGTCCTAAGAAACAGCCACCTGGACCCCAGGGCTTCAGCTGGACTCAGACAGGATCAAAGTCTTATCTCATGTTTGCTAATACATCCATGTTTTCTTTGTTTTCACCCGGGCTGTGCTCACTGGTACAAGGGCCACAGCACGAAAGCCATTCCCCTGCTCACACACTTTCGGGATTTCAAAACACCCCCAGAGCGAACACCCACTCCACACACCTCAGCTCTTCTGCCTCTACCATCTCCACAAACATCCAGCCTGTGGGCAGTTCTGGCTCTCTCCAGGAGCAGCAGGGTAGTGCAGCACAGAGGAAGTCTGCCCTTGGCTCGTGGAAATCCACTGGTGGTGAAAAGAGCCAGATTTTCAACCTTCAGAACTAAGGCTGGCTACAGCTATGGAAGGTCAGAGTTCAGGAGGTGACCTGCTGGGTTAGTCTAAATAAACACATGGCAGAGGGCAGATAACCCTTCTGAATGGGCCACCAAATCCTTTCCTGATAACAGGACCATTGCCTACAGTCATGCACACTGGTACTTTATGTGGGAGAAGATCCAAAACTCATCCCACACCAGCGGAGCTCTACCTTCAATTTTTTTCTTTTATGAGCCTTCTACAGCAAACACAGAGACACAACTTCATTCTTTTTAGCTTTTTTCTCAGCCAATCAACCAAGAGTATTAAAAAATGTCCACCCCCTTTTCTAAACTTGTATATTTGTTTTTAAAAGCCAGCCTTCCAAAATGTTCAGGGCCATGGCTTCCATCATGGAAGCACAGATATTTTATAAATACCTTTTTAAAACTGTCCATGAATTCAGATGCTGGAAGATTTATTTAAAAAAAAAACAATAATCACATTTGAAAATAATTTCTCTCTCTATTACCATCCTGCAATTCTCAAAACTGGCAGGCTGTGGGGATTTTTCAGTGCAACTTTTAATGCTTTTCTCATCTAACTAGATTTTTGCAGTGTTAATTATAACATGTGACCCTGCCTCTAACTCCCAGGACTACTGAAAATCCCCCAAGCACCTTTGTCCTGGATTTGCCATCCAGTCTCATTTCTTGCCATCACAGACCACAGTCTCATTAACATATTTCACAGAATACCCTGAGCTGGAAGAGACCCACAAAGCCCAACTGTTAAATGAATGGTCCATAAAGGGATCAACCCCCAGCCTTGGCGTTATTCGCACCATGTTCTGACCAGCTGAGCTCATCTCACAGTCTGTGTGTAGAGAAGCTCATGTATGCAAGTGTCATGCTTATTGTCCTAGAAAAAACGTTCATTTCAGAGAGGAAAAAAATCACTGTAAAACTGTAATTCCTTTGGTTACAAGCAACCAACCAAAGCAAAGCAAAGCAAAGCAAAGCAAAGCAAAGCAAAGCAAAGCAAAGCAAAGCAAAGCAAACCTACCACCCAACTCACCCACCCTTCAAACAACCCCCAGCCAGGACAAAAGCACATCCCACCATCTTCTTCCAAGAGATGCTCAACTTGAAATAAAAGTAATTTTACAACTCTACCCATGAGGCAAAGGTAGCACTTGCACAGCCACTGCATTCAGACCAGTATGTTGTTGTAACCTCGAGAGAGGACACAGGCAGATTTGGGTGAGGAGGAAGAAAACAAATCTAAAATACACCCTTGACCAGGGAGGTCAGAGCTCTTTTATCCCTGGCAGAGCATTTTCAAATGAAAAAATATGAGTGTCTTCTCTTAATGCACTGAACTACAATCTGCCTATACTACTGACTAACTCCTGCTATATAAACATTAAAGATTTATTTGTATCCTGCATAAATAGAAATAGAAGCAGTGTTTCTAACTTCTGTCACAGCTGGAATAACCACTCTGCTGTGCAATTATTATGTTGGGATCCTTTTACAAAATGAAAACAGCATTCATTCACAATTATTCATTACAGTAGGGCCTGCTCTCCTCCTGTGAATGTCATTTAAGATGAAACAGCTCTCTTGCTTTCACTGAGTAAAACTGGCTTATCAGTGAGCTTTTTGCTTACAGACAAATTTTCCTCCGGGTCAGTTCAACTTAATTTTAAGAGGTTGCATTGCATTATATTATAAATTAATTACATCAACTGCCTGCAGTTTAATACTCTTTAAGGCACAGTTAATGTGCTGCAGCAGTTCTTAGCGACAAATTACTCCTTGCACTGTTATTTCAGACTCACACTGGTTAGGATTACTCCTCTGTCTCCTTCCATTGACATGATCCCATAACAGGATGAATGCATTTTACACTAAACATTTAAACAATAAAAGAGGAGAGAGAGAGAGAGGGAAAGAGTGACTGTGGGAATATTAATGAGCAGGGGAACTTGAACAGGACAGCAATGAGATGAAAGCAACATTGCTATTAAGGAATGTTTTCACTCCTGCCTGTCTATCACAAGGCCAAATCTTTAGATAAGGGTTTTTCAGCATGATACAAGATGTTATCAAACGCTGTTGTACAATATTTAGTCTCAAGGGCTGACTTAAAAGAAATGGCATCAACTGTAAAACAACACAACACACTGCCACCAAAGAAAAGTGGAAGGCAAGTACAGCAAAGGGTTCAAGTTTGATGCACAGTTATTATCACAGCTTTGCTTTCCTATAGAGCTGATTTTTATCTGTACTGGATATCACTGATAAGTATACTTTATGTCCATACGTGTTCGTGTGTGCATGTGCATTCCCTCTCTAACAGTGAAAGTGTAGGGGGGAAGAGAGAGAGTATAAAATTGAATGCAGGCTACCAGGATGGAAATGATATTTGTTTTCTATCACACCAGAGATGCACCATTCCAGCTTTTGTCCTTCAAAGCTGTGAGAGACCACGCTTTAATGCCTGCAGGTTGACCATGCATTGTTATTATACAGTCTTCATGTTCACATCATGTGTCATCTGACCAAAGGAGAGTCTACAAAGTGAAAGCCTCATGCAAAATTTATGCTTATATGGCTGTTTCAGTCAGTGGAAAAATCAATACTGCAGGCTTGATGCACAGAAATGACTGAGTGCTCTCTGACTGACACTAAAAGCACTGGGAGATTGAGGGGCTGCATTTGCTGTTCAAGGAATTGAGTGTATTAGAGCTCTTATAATAGTCTGCTCACCTTATATTAGCCTTTCCTTGGGATTATTTTTTGATAACAATTATGATTGTGGGGTTTAAGGCAATTACACTATTACAAAGAAAAAGCTGCTTTTTATGTCCTGTAAAGCTGTCATATATTTCACACCACAACTGCCTTCCAATTATTTTGTTACAATGCACTTTGGAAGCAAAATGTCCTAACTGATATATATTAGTCCTTTATGTTTTATAAATAAAAATCAAAGCTGTAATGTAATCCTTCAAAAGAAGCTTCTCGGTCTCCCAGATGTTATTTTAAAAAAGAGTAAAATGCAATGTGTGTTGTAAGTCTCAAAAAAGACGTACACAGGAGCTGTTTTTGTCTGGGAGGACAACACAAGCCAGGGATATTGCACAGACTGTGCAGCCTGCTGTGGTCCAAGATGCTGACACTGCCTGTTAAACATGGACAGATGTGGCCCACAAAGATGGAGTTCAACAAAAGGAAAGAAACAACCAAACTCTGTCTGCTCACAGGTGTTTCAGAAAAGTGGTCTCAAGTTGTAGCTTAATGTCAGGCTGAACATCCTGCAATAATGTTTAAATACTCAAGGACTGCTTCTCTGTTGGGCACAGGGGAGGGTATCAGAATATGGACAAGGAAAATTAACGTTTGAAACTCTGGTAATCTAAGAAAATTACATATATTCTCTCCATCAAAAAATACCTCTGGTCACAACAGAAATGCATTTGCACTGTTTTTTTGTCATTGTAAATACACAGAAATATTTTAGCGGATGGCACTACAAGCTGTTCATCACCGTCCTCTACTTTTATTATAACTCATAAATAATGAGCAAAATTATTAATGTGGATTATAAGAAATAATAAATGCACTGTTAGTTTACAAATCCCTGAACTCCCCAGCAATACTTATGATATTATTGTAAAATATGCTTCACTCCCATATTTAGCATTTTGGCATCTCTGCATTGAGATGGGTAAAATACTGCTTTCTAACCATAAACAAAAGAAAAGCTGATGAAAACAAAACACAAAAAATACCTTACAGAGCACTGATGTTTGTAGGCTATAGAATACAGTTAATAACATGCAGTTGCATTCTCATAAGTTAAAAATTACATCTGGAACTCCTACAGCAGAGCCAAAGTCACCTACAAGCTGCTAAATACAGATTATTACCCCCCAAAAAAAGAGGATTTCACAAAGTTAACAGACAAATAGTGCCAGCTGGAGCATGCATCTGAGTCTTCTCATTACATTATTTTAACCTTTCTCTAAAACAAAAATTTCCACCACCAGAGCTTGTGAATTCAGACTAAATGTGCCATCAAGTTCCTGTATTTTCGTGTGGGTATGTCCTGGGGGTTCAAGGCCCCCTCAAATTCAACCCCTCCCAAGAAACCACTGCCATGGAGCAGGAGCTGGGCTGGCACAGCCACAAACCAGTTCTGAAGCCCCATTCCAAGTGTGCCATTCAGGCACCACTGACAGAGCACGGGACCATCTGCTTGCAGGGACTTCACGAGCAGTGCTGGCGTGGCCAACCTTCCTCAGCTCAGGGTCCTGCATTCTGGTTTCCTGTCTCATCAACCCTCTACCCGAAATGAGTAGAAAGAAAACTTGTCTGTGGAATGACTGCACTGATTTGGGCCCTCCTGGGGCACAGGGGACACCACAGGTTGATCCAGTACCTGCATCAAACCTACATGGGCAGTGGGAAGGAGACTCAGAAAATTCTTTTTGGTGAGAGGATAAATTTTCCTGTGCTTGTTCTGAGGAGCAGGAAGGAGGAAGGAAGGCACCTGCTGACTCAGGGAGTAGAAACCTGATTGATGCCTGGTAAGAAACAGTCATTGCAAAGTCACATTGTAGCTCTATGGGAGTCTGTCAAGCCCATGGTGTCACCAAGCAAATGCTGAAATCAACTTTTCCCTGCTGATTGGGAAAAAAACAAACTACAGGGAGCACAGACACTGCCAATATGCCTTAGAGCATGGATGCTATCATGGAAATCCACAGCTAGACTGTTTTTGCCACCACTACAGGGAGAGGCCGCACACACAGGAAAGACAAGTATATGGGGCAATGCATTGTTTCTACCTACGGAAGTTTTAACCAACAACACAGAAAAAGTCCTTGAACAGTTTGAGGGTGTCTTCTGATAAACTGGGTTTGTGTATTCCTTTCCTTTTTTTTTTTTTTCCCCCTTCATTTCCCCCCATCCCCTGACTAATAAAGTACTCTTCAGTAGATAATTTAAAAGAAGTAGCAAAAAGAAGAGAGAGGATCACAGTTTCCGTGGTCAAACACACCAATTCTTTTGATGTCTCTTTTCCTTTAGCCTAAATGATTATCAGTGTGGATAGGTAATCTTGACTAGAAATAAAACAGCACAACAGCAGTGAAATCAGCCATTTTAGCTCTGAGTGGAGGACTGTGAGGGCTGGAAAAGATTGATTTCAGGGTCACAGATGAATGCTGCTGGAAAGAATCAACACCATCCTGTTTATAAACCAGTCTATTCACCTTTGTTAGTTTTCATGCAACATCAGGTATGCAGAATTAAATACAACAATCTGTGCACGGAGCATTCTCCTAAGTTGAAGGTGTCCCACCATCAGACAGATGCTGTGACCAAGGCCAACATGTCTGGTCTCAAGCCTTTCCTACAGAAACAACTCCTCTGGCTGCAGTGGTTTCCTCAACAACTTACAAGGTTTGACTTAAGGAGGATGACAAAACCAAACTGTCCAAAAGTTCCCTGAAGGGAGTCCAGATTTCTGGGTACCAAGGAACTGAGGAGAAGACACAGCTGGCTGTTTCCACAGTGTGGTAATTCCTTCCTTTGTCCCATATCAAAAACCACTCGCCATGCCCATGACAGATTATCTCTGTGATATCAGCTGTGATTATCTCTGCTCAAATCCAGACATTTTCTCTCCTTGTCTTTCTCTCCCTAAAACAAATGAACTTACAAAAACATCACACTAAACACATATTATAAACAATATTTTAACACTCAAATACTGAAAGGTAACAGCAACAAAGGTGAAAGTTATTTGTCAAGCACTAAGGTATCCAATACAGTAGAAGCACACAGGTTTTTCTTCAAGCATCTTAGAGTTTATTAAGAAAGCATCTCCTCACCCACAGACATTGAAGAACTGTATGCCAGTACCCACAAACCTATTCCATTGTCTCCACATTTGTAATGTTTGACTAGCAAACTTTGGCCAGGTAAATGGTGAACTGAGAACTTGGCTTAACACACAGCAGCTTGCTTTCCTCCCGTTGTGTGCTGCTGTCGCACAGCACATCTGATCCCAGCTGGAACTGGGAGCTGCCCAAGACAAGAATAATTGTGTTAATGTGCATTTGTGAAGTTTCTAGCATGTGATGGCTTTGATCAATGCTGCTAAGTGCTACCTGGAGTACAAATAAACCCTAACACTACCAGATCTACTCAAAAAGCTAATCATCACCTGATGTGAAAGGCTTTGTAAAATTACAAAGGGGGGAAAAAAACAACCTTTAAACAGTGAAAGTGCAAAATTATTGCCAGAAGAAAGGATAGAAGGAAAATAAGAAATTAAATATATGGAGTATTATGGCCTGTTAAATGAAAATCCTGACAACTTTTTGAAAATATTAAAATGCCTGCATATACACACATGACATGTAAAGGCAGTTGAGGTTAATATGAATATCTGCCCCTATGAATAATCATTGCTCATATGTCCCTAGGATAGACATGAGTAAGTGGGTGCCCTGAGAGTGAAGGCAAGAACAGTACATCCATGCATAAGTGACTGTTAATTCAGCAGAAGATGCTTGATACTTTCCACAGAGGTATTTTTATGCTACATCAACAGGTTGACCAAAAGAAGGGGGAAAACATGAGCAAAAATATAGGGAATGAGCAGAACGTTACTGGCATGGAACCCAAACATTGACAAGAGACTGGTAGCACTGCAAGGCTTCTCAAGAGATCAGGCTGAGAAGTACAGAGCCTGGAGACAGAGCTCGGGCAGGACATGGAGCTCTAACAGGGGGTGTGAGGAAAGGGAAATGGGAAATGACCAGAATAAGAAAGAACACACAGAAGAGTTTCATTAATGGTTGAGAGCAAGTATTGGAACTGTTTGGAAACATTAGCATGGCAAGTTTGGAGTAAAGCTTGGAAGTGCAAGGGAAGAAATGGGGAAGGCAAAGACTGGGTAAATGACAAACTAAAGGAGGTGGTGTTGTTAGAAGTGACAGAGAGCGGTAAAAGGTGAGACATCTCTGCAGAAAAAAAATGTCAGAAAGACACTCTAAAATAGGCTTAGGGAAGACAGGAGAAGGTGGATACACCTGTAAGTCAACACTTGTGCAGACTCTGGGTGAAGACAACTCTGGGTGTGGACATTAACATAGATTTCAACTAAATCAAATTAAAAAAGAGGGGGGAAAAAAGGTAATTTAATAATTAAGGAGTATTCCATGTTATTTGTGTAAGAACAATAGTTTCATCACCTCAAAGCAGCACTATTTGTGTATTGATATTTTTCCCTGAAAAAATGCAGTGTGTTTATTGTTTATAACATCAGGTTTGAAGGAAATTCAGTGAGAAAAAGTTGAACAGCCCATGTCATTACTAGTACAAATGTATTTTGTACAGTTACAAAGTCAGAGATGTGAAAGAGGGCTCCTTTAATTTTCTCACCTGTTTACCTTCCTGTCCTATAATTCTGTTTTTACTGAGTAAATGCAACCCCCTTATTGTTCTACATGACCTTAACCATGGGTTTAATTTGTCTTGCTCTCCTGCTTAAGAACTTCATTGAAAAAATATTTACTGGCCAGTAGCCACTGACAAAGCACTCAGCTGAAAAACACATCCTCCAGCTTGGTTTCCTCATGAAAATTTCTTGTGTGCAGTCCTATTAGACGACTGTTAAGCTTTTTCAGCTTTTCTGTAGTAACATCTTAATTCAAATGTATTTTGTTTCAAACTAAAAAGGTGGATATTAGAACACCAAAGACCTGAAACTACCAAGCCTAATTGTGCTGAGTTAGTACCATGCAGAAATCAAGGGGATAATAACATTATGCATTAGAATACAACTCCATATTATAAAGACTCTCTGCAAAGTTCTAGAGCAGGAATACTCAACAGATGGCATAAAAAGCTTTCCTCACCTCAATATCTGTGAAATAATATAATTAATATAATACACCATACTATACTATAATATTATGACATAATATAATATTATGACATAATATTATAATATTATGATATAATATAATTACAAGATTAATCAAGAAGGAATGAGAAAAACACACTGTTATAAAAAAGAGAACCTTGCAGCTGGAGGACAAGCTTGATTCCTCCCCTAACCTTGGGTCATCCCCTTCTGAAATCGCAGCTGAATGTACATCAAACTAATGGTATTTTTCATCTTGAATACATAAATCTGAAACATAATGCACATATTTACAGCGATGCGTGTTTGTTGACCTAATGGGTTGAAGATGAACAAGTGGAAACCAGATTGAGTAGTTGGCTGGCCATAAAATATAATGCAATAATTAGATGAATCAAGAATTTAGAGAAGTCAACAAATGTTGAAAGTCATTATCCACATCACTTTCGCTTCTCTTGTAGTTGGAAAGGGACAGTGGCAGCAGAGATGAGCTGCTGTGACACTCCTGAAAAGCCATTCACTTCTGAAAATCAATACATCTCAACAAATTCAGAAGCGTTTTTTCCTAAAGATATGTTACTAATAAGTGGGAGGCAGCAAACAAAAAACCAACCAAACAAAAAACCCAAAACAAAGTTACACATTTTCTCCCAGATTTGCATTCAGTGGTACAGGAAGTGGATAATTTAATGCTGAACACTTCTTTGGAGGAATAATTTCAAGTACTAAATTTCAGGGAGAGAATTAAAGTGATTACTCTCTTTGCCTTCCCCTCTTAAACTCTTTCTGGAATACAAAGGGCACTTCTTTGGTGAGCAGAAGAGTTTGTGATTTGATGGCAGCTGGGTACCACGGTGCTGCTGCTGCTTTGAAAACCATCCCGTGTGGAAGTCCCTCCCACACCAGCACTGCCTGACCTGAATTATCTGTGAGCAGCACAGGCTGCTTCCCCTCCTCTGTTGTTTCTACTCCAAATCACAGCATCTTTCTTTTCCTCGTGCTTTTCCTTTCAACTACCCCAAATCTAAGTCTTCTCTCCCTTCTTCTGTATAGTCAATATATCACACTGTCCCATATATTTTTTTCCTGAGTAAACTACCAACTTCCTCTTCACTCCTCTTTACACATAGTATTGCTGTGATATAGTCCAAGGGGAAGCTGATAAAATACAATGTAGTTACAACTTTCTTTGTTTCCAACAATCAGTTTTTTATTTGTTGTGCCACTAGTCCCACTGACTAGATCCTCTCCACTCACTGGAGGTACCTTCACTGCCTTTTGGTCATCATCATTCACATCCTGATAGCTCTTCTTTTTTAAAAACTTAATTAGCTTTATTTTTTGAAAAAATAAATATAAAAATACCAGTCTTTACTTCACCTTCATCCTCAAATGGCACTTCAACTACTGCTCCAGCTGTCTTCTTCAGTTCATTAATAATTAAAATATACTCACAATCACAGCCTACAGTTGTTTACTAATTTCACCACATACCTTTGCAACTTGTCTCCCATCATTTGCACTCAGTGGAATTCATTCACCTTCAGTGCTCTGTCCCAGAGCCCTTCTTGTCTCACATTTCTGTGTTTCACTGCCATGCCTCACAGAAGATCCTTTTAATCCCTCTTCCAGCCTTCTGTAACAGTTTCTTCAGATCCTGTTCCTGACCCTCATAATACTTTATCTGATTAATCTCAGGGACACAAATTCAATTCTGTCTATATGCTGACAGCAAAAAAATCTGCTTGGCAATTCCTAAATCATGCAGTTTCTTTACACATAGCCTATCTTGAGGTTCTTCCTAACTACTTGCACAACCAAAACTCTTGTCCAAACTCTTACAACAACATTATTTTTTTATTTTTTTTTTGCTCACAAGAAAAGAAATCAATCTCCTTCTACTCCTTTAGGGTGCTGCTGGTTCACCAAGGCTACTGTTTCAGGTTAATAGCTTAATTAGTTTAATAGCTACCTTTGAAGGTAACTATTTAAGAAGTAAGTTTAATACCTTACTTTTAAAACTTAATAGCTACTTTCAGAGGTCAAAGGGAAACCTTTACCCTAAACCAAAGCCTTGAGAAAAATTGCCATGCAGTGTATTGAACCATATGAAATCAGGACCTTTGGTGCTCCAGGTTTCTCTCCCTCTGTCTCCTCAGCCCCACAGGAAAGCACAAGGGAGCACAGCTGCCTGCAACCCACTGTGGTTCAGCCCCAGAATGCTCGTGCTGGGACTGCATCCTATCACTCTCTTTTTGCCAAGGAGCATAGCAGAGCTCTTTCTGTCTTCCTCCTTGCTCAGAACTTTTTCTGAAGTCCCTCAAAGCTAAGGGCATCAACACAAAACACTTGTCTCCAGAAACATAAATCAAGGGGACAGCAACTAAAATTAAGGTGGTGCTGAGGAAGACATAGCATGGAATGAGAGGTCTATGTTTTCTTTAATGGATTTTCTTTTAAAAAAACAAACAAACACAAAAACAAGACAACAACAACAAAACCAAACCAATCAACAAACCAACCAACCAACCAAAAAAACCAAAACCCAAACCAAACCAAAAAATCAAAACCTCAGTAGATTCTGCAATCTCCATTCTTTCCAAGGATATGTCCTTTCTGTGAGTCTCTGTTTAGACTCGGGCATGCAAGGGAAGAAAACACCGTGTAGGAAGGAAGGGGATCACTTCAGAGGAAAGGTTTTGGAAGCAGATTTTGGGTTCTATTGCTTCCTGACTTCTCAGCATGGTAATTTCTCCTGCAATGAAATGTGTGTAAACATAATGTAATAGTGATATTAGTGGTGGTAGTGCATGTTTAGATGGCAAAATGATACAAATCACAGGCACGCAGGCCACTATTTCTACACAATAAGGCCATAGTTCACTGCCTTTTTTTTATTTTTTTTTTTTTTTCTTAATGTAGCTATACACAGACTTTCTTCAAGGGCTATCTTTAAATCTACAAACCCACCACAATAAAATCAACTGTTCTACTAAGCAGGCTTGGATATCATTCAGGAGAACAAATGAGAACATCATTGACTAAAGTATCTCAACAATCTTTCTTCCATAACACACAGGAGCTTCTTCCTGTCTTCTATACTCATATTAAATACACTGTGTTTTATCAGCAGCTTGAAAACAGCAAAGTGAATGAGCATCTTTTACCACTTTAACAGTATATGAGAAAATCTGGCAAGGCAAAGGAGGTGAGGCAAGTGAGAGAAATTATTTCTGTTCTGTGTTGGTCCCTCACTGTGTTGAGCTCATCTGTTTGATATTGGAAAAGCTGTGCTTGTTTACATTTCACACCATCCTGAAGCAGGACATCTGTCCCCCACTCCAGTTGGTTCAGGCAGGACCCGAACTTTTTTATTAACCACTTTGCATTACATTGCTTTCTGAAAACTAAATGCAGTGAATATTTGTCTTCTTGCACTGCCCCAAAGCACCTGGTCATGAAAAAACCCAGTTTATATTTTTAAATTTTGAAACACTATGTTCTTGTGCAAAGTTCTTGCATAAAATGGAATACATCTCCAAACTCCATAACTAAACCAGTAGAGAAGTACATCATAAAAACACTAGAGACATGCTTCAAATATATAAAGACACATTTATCCAGTAATTTTTTTCATCCATGAGCTAAAAGACCAAAATGTAATCATAAACAACAACTCATAATATATGTAATCTCCTGCTTATAGAGATAAGCACAGGCTACTTAAACCTAAGACAAGGCTTGATTTCAGCAATTCTAAAGAAGCTCAACAAGTCTTCCAGCTCTGTACCAGAAACTTCTGAGGTCTGCTCCTGCAGTCTCCTGGCAACTGTAAATGAATCTACATGTAAAATTCTAGAGGAGAATTTGTACCTCCTGAACCTGACTTGAGTTTTGATCTATCATTGAGTTCAAAACAGGAAAAAAATATTCTTATGTTTTTAAAAAACCTTGCGAACTTCTTTCTCTTATAAGCCAATCACAGCTATTAGTTTCAAATGTCAGAGTCATACTGAAATTGTGACCTATTTTTTCCTGTGAAAATGATGGTAAAAATCTCCTTGGTGTGAAGTATCAGACCAGATACATCACTTTGTACAGAACAAGTTCTACTTCCTTCCTTTCCCATCCATTGTTTTCAGAATGTGGTGATTACATGAGGAAATTCCTGGCTTCACATGTGTCCATTCTCTCCATCTGGGTGAATTGTGACTGCAACACAAATACAGTTTTCCTACTCAGGTCACTTGCACCTGGACATTTGGCCATGATGATGAGTTCTGATGGGGACTCTGGTGGAAAACCTCTCAGCTGAAGGAAGCCTGTTTTGGAGATTCCATTCTATCATGTTAATTGCATCCTTTATAAAATCAACATTTTCACAAAGTACAAAAAAACTCCACCCTGCATGCAGAATTCTTCCCTCTCCCCATTGAGATGGATGACATCTGGGTTAGTTTTCCCTTCTCATTCCTCTTCTCTCCCTCCCTCCTCTGTTTTCCCCAGGCATATCTGTATCAGCTCTGATAACCTATTGAAATTACTGGGCATTTAATTAATCTCTGTTTTACAAGTCCACCTTCAGTTCTAATTCAAAGCTAGAATGCAATGTCATTGTGAGCCATTAAATGCTTCTACTCCTCCCTAGACATGGATATATATGAGAGGTGGTTGAAGTGACTCCTTATGTTCAATTTTTAAAGGATGCAGGATAAAAGGTGCTATATAAGATACACTTTTTTATAGTCCAATATCTTAGTGAAAGGTTGTAATTAGTGTAAGCATGGCTTAACACAAGTCAAAGCTTTGCATTCAATGCTTCAAATGCAACATCTTGACAAGATGTAGATTATTTTATACTGGAAATAAAAAGCAGCTTGTAGTAAAATATTGTGTTGATGGTCTGAAGAAGCTTTGAAATCAATATATGACAAGTTACTGAAATTAGGGAGGCCTGACCAGCTCCATAGGAACAGCTAGTACATCAGATGGACTTTTATTTGACCTTAAATTTCTTGCTATTGTTTTCTTTCTGTTGAGCTCTAGATTCCTTAAATGGTAAAAGATTTGGTTGGTGTTGCTGTTCTGGTCGTTTTTTAAATCTAAATTTGTTTTATACAAGATACAGTGAAAGTTTAAATAGAGAGAAATATTAGGAGAACAAAAGGTTCTTAGCAATGGTGGATCTTTTAAGTCTGTGATTTATTTGCAATGTAATTCAATTATTAAAAATATACAGTATTTTTATATCTTTCAATTTTGCTATACACAAAAATCACAAAAGCCAGATATTTTCTATTAGTGTTTGATAGCATGTGGTTACTGAGGCCATAAAAAACAAATAAAGGGCACTTACAGTCTTAGTATAAACTATGATTAATTTTTATTAGGATGATACATTTATATATTATAAACTGATGATTTATTTGTAGATTTTTTTCCCTGCAAGTTTAGTAGTTTCCCTTGGTGCAGAATGCAGAATTGTATATGAGATATTTGAGTGTCTAAAACGATGTATGATAAATGAAGTAGCATGCTACTTATACGCTTATCATGTTCCCTGACTAGCAACAGGTTCAGCAAAGGGCACAGCCAGTAAATGAAATTTTCCACCAGGACAATACATCATCCCAGGAAATGTATGCGCTGCAACCGCACGAGCTTGCTCGGGACACGGACAAGGTGTGAAATGGTAAAAAATGAAAAGCAGAAACAGCATACAGTAAATTTCAAATTCAGCTCTATTTCCATATTGGCTGAGCCTCGTGCTTTAACTGTTTGCAGTCGTGCATTTTAGAAAATAATAAACACATGCACACAAATTTAGCTAAGTATCAATGTTAGGATGAGCTCCCTTCATTAGATATCCCGTAACTTCTTTGGAGAAAAGAAATTGTAAAGCATCTTCTGAGAATATTTTTTTAATCCACTTCAGAGTCAAAATATAAAACATCTTTAAATGCATATTTCTTCCTCAGAGTCACAGTTTGAAAATTCGCTCCAGGAAATGTTTATCATAACTTTCAACACTCTGTGGAGAGGACTAATTAAAAATAATAATAAAAAAACAACAAAAAAAAAAAAAAGAAAAGAAAAAAAAAGAAAAAAAAAAAAAGGAATGGTGCCTGTATATTTCCCAGTGGAATTTAGTTTGTTTACAAAAGCATTTCATAATAAGAATTTCTGACATATAACCACTGAATCCTAATAAACTATAAAATACTCCTGTTTTCTTGTAAAAAAACGTACACCAAATACCAAGGAGAAACTTCTTGGCATCTGGTGGTGGGTGGAATCATGGCTAAAAATATGTTGAGAGTGTCTGTTTTTATGGCTTCCAGCTGTACAGCCTCACTGAAGAGAGAGGAGAACAGGAAAACGTGGTCAAATTCTGCAATTCTACCTGAAAGAAACCTCTGAAATGTCTTGAAATTTAATTGCTGTACTGCAAGAAATCTGGCATCATGACATTGCTTGTACCTATGTATTATGGCAGCAGCTCTATTTAAATACTGAAACAATTTTGTAAATTGAGCATCAGATCCTGCTCTTTTCTTATGCCCTTACTGGATTAAATATGCCTCTGGAGAGATTTGGCTGATTTACTTTTACTGTCCACAATAATTTTAAAACCAACAGAACATACTATGGACCATAATGTCTTTCTGTTGCTTGTATTTTTTTAAATCAGAAAAGTCTGCCTCTCACATCTTTCTCTATCCTGCTTCCAAGTGGCAATGCTTCTCCCATACCCCACTCAAAACAGCAGTAAAATACATTTACAGTCACACTCAAATATTTATTTCAAAAATGTTCTATTCCTTGCCAAGTATGTCAAGATGGACAACTTGTTTCCATGGGCTGAATTATCACGGCACTATTCCAAAGATGTTAGTGACAAAGAGACACAGCAAAAGGAGTAACATTTCTTTAACAAGTAAGAGTTACCCCCTCTCAGGACATGGACTCTCCCTGTTCACTCTCTGAGCTCCGTGGCTTTTCCTAAAGGCAGTGCTGATGCAATTTTACCAAAGATTTTAACTGGAGAGCCAAAAGGACTCTCTGGTACATCACGCCTGCAAAGACAATCTGTCTCACATTCTCAGACTGGCTCACCCAAGTCCTTCATTTTTCACTCCATGTGTTTAGGCTTTCTCTTTTCCCCCCACAATGGCAAAATGTTGACCAGATTAGTATCAAAGCAAATTCTGATTTTCCATCCAATAGGGCCAGGATGTTTCTTCACATTTTTGCTTAATTCCAGGTTTCCCTGATTTATGTTCTTTTGCTTTATGATTAACATTTTTATGCCTCACTGTCTATTTGGATTTACTGTTTCTCTGTCCATCTCAAATACAGGTTTAATTTTCATTCTGTGATTTTTCCCTAACCTTTTATCCATATAATACTAACTCAGAATCAAAATTTTTCTGCTTAGACAGACTGCTGTCTTTTGAAGGACAGTAAATCAAAGTCTAAAAACACACATATAAAAAAGCCATGAGGGCTCTTTGTGGTTTAAACAAACAGATTTCAGTGAAGTCCATGCTCTCTCTAGAACACAAGGCTCTAGACCCTGTCTAACCACAGACCTCTGGAAATTTAGAACCGAATTCCCAGTTTTAGCCACAGCAGTTTAAGGACTAACTCCATAAGAAAAATTAATTAATTTTGCAACGCAGAAGAAAATGAGACCACTCACTGCAAGCCTCAAGTCTGTGTCCTTTGCTCTCTTGCACAAGTCTCATGATCTTTGTGGTGTCTGGAACAAAAGACCCGATCAGCTCCGCTGATGGCAAATGACCAGAGTTTATGCACTGTGGTTAATTTTGTCACTGGGCAATGACTGTTGTCTTCCAGGGGCAGGCTCGCTCTCATTAGTGACACGAGGAGACCCTGTGGGCTCTGTGACCATTTCCAGAGTGTTGATATCTCCTGTGCCAGCTCTTTTTGCCACTGAGCTCAAAAACTCAGGCACTGCTCTATATTTCTGAAATTCAAGCCCTCTTGCTTATTCACAAGTAGTTTCTTTACCATACTGCTCAATTCCTTCCTTGCTGTACATAATATCTATGTTTTTGGACATCTGGTATATTTGCAGTGTCTTTTCTTTCACTTTGCCTTGTTGGATGGGTTGCAGCTTCCACAAATACTATGCTCTGCCCGGTTTCTGTTCTTCTCTCCGAAGTCTTCTGCTGTTTGGGATTGGTTTTTCGGTTCCAACATTCTGGTACTCTTTTGTTTAACTTATATCATTGTCACTAGCATCCTTGAAATATTCTGTATAAATACAGCAAAACCTAGGTCTCATTCATTTTCTTCTTGTGTGAAACAGGAGGATGAGCAGAACTACAGTTAACCTGACATCATCTTTCTATTTGCCACCCTTCTCAGGGGTGTGAATGAAGATAAAGATAACTGAGCTCCATCACTGCTGCCATGGCTTAACAAACATGAACTACTTAAAATATTTCCATTTTTTAAACATAACGTCAGAAATCAAGTCTTTTGGAAGAACTGTAAGGACTAATGGTGGTAGTTGACAGAGGAATAAGTTTCCTTAACTGTTTTATACCTTTTTGCTCTGCTACTTTGATGACTTTCTAACAATTTGTTCTTTCTGAGACACGTATACTTACCTTTATAAACATACTGTTTCATAAAGTGTCGTTTAGGGAAACACAGGACCTTAATTAAAGGTGATAGCAATAACTTTGATATTTGATTTCAAAGCTTGCAAACGTTTTCCTCTCACTCTACATCATGCTGTGGTCTCTAAAAGAGCCACTAAGTACCTATACAGCTCCTAAAATTCATACGGCTTTAAAAATGTCAGCAATCTTACTTCGGCACTATGTACACTTGCCTCATGAGTGCAATCAGTAAACAAAACAAAGCAAAGAAAAAATGCCACAAGCCTTATGAGAAATAAGTGCTGAAAAACAAAGCTTAAAAAATGTCTCGATTTCAGACTGTAGAAGTGAAAAAGCTGCCCATCCAACTGCCTTATTTATTCCTGCTGCCAAGTGAGTACAGATGCTAAGTTTATATTCCAGGTTCCATGTCCAAAGCAAGATTGAAGCACTGACTTTTCCAGTTTTTTTAAACTTTCATGGATTTTTCTATGAGCAGCTCTCCTTTTCTATGGAACAAAAGATGGCTAGGGCCTTTGTCAACTAGCAGAGTAAGGCTCAGAGCAGGACAGCCCACACTGACCTCAAGGAACACTCTTGTACATGTGGAGGGCCATGGGAAAACATCACAAGCAGCAAATGCAGTTGAGAGAAGGCCTGACATGGGACAGCACTCAGTCTCTTTTATCATTCCATCTGAACAAAGACCATGAGCTAATATTCGAAAATATATTAATAATCCTTTCATTCAAAGAATTCAAAACCAAGAGAAATATAGCTCTCCTTGCAGTACCCCTTGTGCTTCATGAACATAATCTTGGCTTTGCTGGAATTCTTCTCTTGCCATCTTGACCATAGGCAACTATTGATTTTAACAAAACAAAATTATCCCTAATATTCACCCTCAGAAGACAGCTACTTTATATGTCCTGAATTTATGGTATTACAGAATTCATATACTTATTTATTGGGAGTGGAGGGTGGGAGGGATGAAAGAGAGACAGAGAGCAGACTAGTCAAAGGAACTAGATCCACTCACCTATGCAAAATAAGTCTTCAAAGGCCTACAGAAATTCAATTTTACCAATGAAGATTTGGTACCATTTTAAATTAACTCCAGTAGAAATAGACTCCACTCAACTAGGTCAGGAGGAAGGACAATTGAAAAACATGGAGTTTGGGGTTCATTTCAAGCACAGCCTCAAAAGTAAAACCTGCTCATTGCAAATGCCATGAATCTGAGGTTATATGAACTAAATATTAACTTTACAAATCAGCAACTTTATGGTGAAATGGATCTCTTCATTAGAAAATCTCCAACTATTTTGTGGTCCGGGGAGACGTTATCTGATCATTCAGTGATGTACTTGTGGTTTGTAAGAATGGGGACCCTAAAGATCATCAGAGCCAGTCCCTCCCCTGGGGCCTTTTACTGGCTGACACTTAGTGAAAATCTACCAGCAGTACACTCTCAAGAGCAGCAATCATTAACTCATTCAAAGTCACAGGCACAAGGGTCTGGGGTTAGCAGCTATTAATTAGTGTAATTACTCCCAGGATGACAATTACCAGCTGCAGGATCCACTTAACATCTATTTCTCAAAACTTGTCATTTTGCAATGCTAATGTTTCTAATAGATTCATCTGCCACCATTTACTGATTAGGTTCACTCTGGTATATTGTTTCAGATGGACAGGATGGAAAACCAATACCTCATATTGACCTTTACAGTATCCTATGATTAGAAAGGCTGCTCCTACCATGATTAGCCACATCATTCTATTGGAAATCACATATACTATTTGTGAAGAATTTGTGATATTTCTCCTCTTTCAGATTTGCTTATAAAACTAATTTTGTGGAGAAGCAACATGGTGTGTTACAAACTGTATTCTTCCGTAATGCATTCACTCAAACTGTTGTATTTAATGTATTAGTTGTACAATCTGATGTTTAAAACTACTTCAGCTAACAGTGGTATGCACATGATACAGTTTCAAACCCAATTCTTCAGTCTTGATAAATCCTGCACGGTGCTGACTCATGTTGAAACTGTGCCGTTCAGAGAAACTACAATGCTTAGCATGTGTTTAAACAACACCCATGTATTTCCTAAAGGAGCAGAGAAGAATAAGGTGCATACACACATTTTCACCTGCTTAGGGAATTTAGCACACCTCTCCTACAAACAGGGAGATTAGATGTCCTCAACAAACAGGACTTTGATAGGACATAGAGTTAATTCTTTTAATAACAGAAGAAAGCAAGCCTTTGATGGGAAGATTTTTTTGAATTTTTGAAAATTTGAGCTCTTCTAAATCCACAATGGGATTAATTTTGGCAAATGCTTTTATAGACCTTACTGACTGCAAAGAATATTAATCTTCTGCCACATCAGAGTCCTATATTTCAAACTGTGTACACCATGATAAATCAGTGGTTGTCACCTAAGGAGACTATAAAAGAAAGAAGATTATCTGTTAGAAGGTAGTACAAGAGTTCCTCCTTCCATTGCCAGTAAAGTCTGGATTGTTGAAACAGGAGCACGATTTTCTAGTACAAAAGCAGGAGAGGAATGCAGCGAGTATGGCATCATGTTATTCTGACATGCCTCTCTTTCCTCATTCTCCAAGAAGCTGACAGCAAGAGCAATCAGGGATGTCTCACAGCAAATATCAGAGTTCAAAAGGAACAGAGGAACAGAAGCATGGCACTATGTTTCCTAGAAAAGCTTTAATTCTTTACTCTCACTATGCTGATGAATCACAAATCAAAAGAGAACATTTTTAAAACTGTTAATAATCTGTGTTTCAGAGAACATGCAATTTTACCCTATATTTCAAAGGGTCTCCTGGACAGTGTCTCAACTATGCAAGAGCAAGTGGAAGCAGCCGTGTTGATTTTCAATGTGCTGCTAGATTGTATTTGTGTGCATTTGATGTTCTTCTTTAATAACCTCAAGTAAAAGGCTGAATGAATTCAACAACAGTAGCTGAAAAAAGTGCAATGAGTCATATTATAGGAAAATGGAGAAAAGGATACAGGACTCTCCACTGAACACAATCCTATATTGTAGGCAATCTGTGATAACACCCTTTTCATTTCAGTTCAGTCCCATAAAATTACCACTAACATTACAACTCATGCAGAACACAGATAAATGTAAAAATGTCACAGAATTCTTCCAGATGGGACTTTTAGTTCCACTAGATCACCATCTACTTTTTTACTTGTCTAATATTTCATTACAACCTTCCATAAGTTAATTTTCTTTCCACTGACCATGTAAATCACAAATCAATTTTCATTTAAAATGCCTGACTACAGATTGCTCCTGAAAGCTCAAAGTATATGCTTCAGTGAGCTCTCCAACATTCTTAATGCACATTAGAAAAATGTTGTGTTTTTTTAAAAATCTTTTTAAAGGAATTAATTTTACATTAAGGTCTGGCATGAGACCCACGTAGTGGCACTCCTCCTTCCCTCTCCACCCTCCTGCCTCTAAAACGCAGGTATAATTTTGAAATCTAACTGATGCAGAGCTAAAAGTCTTTCTTGACAATGACATTTGATCTTAAAACAAAAACTCAGATGAAACCATAAACTGCTTTAGATTTCCAGAAAGTCGAGATGTTTGCTTAATCCCAAACCCTTACTGCAATGGTGTACTTCTCCAGAGGAAAGAAGAGAGAAAAGGAAGAAAAAGAGGAAACCATCCACAGTTAAGACATTGGCTGTCTTTTATTTGAACAATTCTTTTTACTCCTTCCTAACAGAGCCTTTGTTTGGGCTAAAATATACAAATGAATATTGCCAATTTTACTTATGGAAGCAGCCATCCTAAAGCCAATTGGATATAGCCATGAGATAACTAGGATTCAGCTTTTAAAACAAGCTGTAAGGAATGTTTCATAGGAAACACCCAGAAAATATCTTGAAATATGTTAATTTAAACATAATGTTGTCTCCCTACAGATTTGTAAATACACATTTGGCAGATAAGCCTTTGGACATATGGTTTCTATCGCTAGCTTTGCAATTGTTGTGCTGAAAAACATAGGGCAGTCACTTCATTATTCTGTGCCTTAGTTTCTCCACTAGCAAACAGTGGATCATTAAAAAGACCTCTTTTCATACTAAACAGGACTCCTCAAATTAATTAGCTGGCACATGCATAAGCATTTGCTAAATCATTAAGAGACAAGAGGGTTCTAGTGGTTATTTAACTCTCTTTATGTGGATAGACTGAGTTTCCTCTGTAGGAACAGAGCGTGGATATTTCCACGCTGTTTAATCTCAGGTTGTTCTCACATGTTCTTGGTACCTGAGCAGCCTGGTGTGGTGGGAGAAGGAGGAATTTTATCTTCTCTTGGAACACAAAGGGATTGTAACCCTTTCTAATGGCACAATCCCAGACCACTGAAGTTTAATGAATTGAGTCAGGGCAAGGGAAGAGAGAAGTGTGGGCCCTTCGAGTCTCTTTCCTGATCTGAACCCACATTCAAGCCTTCCCCTCTCTCCTTTCTCCTCTTCTTACCTGCCATATCCATATTCACCACATCTCCCTCCACCTTTGGGATTGTCCTTCCATCTCAGAAGTGCACTTCCATGCTGCTTTGCACCACTCTATCACAGCTCTTTGCCAGACAGCATGGCTTTGAATCCCAAATTCTTGAAGCACTCTGACATTGGGATTCTAGCTTGGGGGTGATGGAGAGGGTGTCAGTTTAAATAAGGCTGAGTGCTCGTGACAATTGAAAGTAGTTCTGCGTTAAGTGGGGCTCTTTCTCATGATGTAGTGTGTCAGTGCTGACCACTCCGTGGGGGAGGGAAAGGCTCCTGAGCAGGCTCTGTAAACAGGGTCCTGTCAAACCATTTGCAGGTTATAGTCAGCCAGACCTTGAGGGTTTTCACGTAGGGTTTCTTAAAACCCGAACACACAAATGTCAACAGGACCTCAAGCATCACATCTAATGTGAATCTGCCTCACTAAAACTGAGAGCTGAGGGCCTCTGGATTTGGCTCTGTACTGGCATGTCACAAACACCACTTAGGGCCGACCACTTAACCTGCAACAAGGGTGTGGAATCACTTCAGAAGAGGTGTGTAGAGAAATGTTTACTTTGCTTCCTGATTGGATGAAACTCACCATCTAAGAAGGAAGCTATTCACAACACTGAAGCCTCCAAAATCCCATCTATTCATAGTCACTGGAATCTTTATGGGGTAGGAGCAGGGATTAATCTGAAGATGACCTGTCTGGTCCACTAACAAGACCTCTAGGGTTCACTACTTTATCTTCAACTAAATAAACAAGTACTTGGTTGGGTTATGTGACCAATCAGTAAGAGGCCAACAGAAGTATTCAGTGTGGGAGAGGCCTGAGTTGGTTCATATGAGTGACTAGCTAAAGGGTCTTTTTTTTTCCTCTTTCCATTTGCCTGGACAGCTAAGGGTAAGAAGGCTATGCTTTTTTGGGTTTTACCTCATTTATCTCTTTGTTTTCCCACTCATATTTCTTTCAGTGGCTTTTTGCTCCATCAGCAACAGATTGACAAATGCCTCTAATAATCCAGAGGTGAACAACCAAAGAGGAATCAGCATTACGCTGGCCTGAAAGCATGCTAGACTCTTGAGCATCTTTCCATTAACTAGATCCTCTATACATTATTTTGAGAATTCTTCTCAGGAACAGTTTCTATTCCCCAGTCTACTGGACAGTCTCCGGGATGAAGGAGCTGGCTGAAGCCTCATAAGAGCAGTAGAAGCACAGATACATGCTCCAAGGTGCCAGCCAGGATGAGGGAAAGAAAATATCTGAAGGCAGGTAAGAAAGAAAACAAAGACTTCTCACAAACCCCCATGCACTCTCCTGAGATAAAACCCATGTTTTCATATAGCTCTGAGTATTTCTTGACTAACATCTGTGCAGAAAACAGGACACTTGGGAAGTCTCTGTTTCCACTGTGAATAAAACACCAGCAAACACAGATCAGAACCTCAGGTTTAGATACCTACACGACCATTTCAATGCCTACCCACAGATTTACACACACATAACACACTGGCATTCCATGTTCAGTATTTTGTCCTCAATTACTAAACAGAACTTTACAGCTGCTGGTGGCTAAAATCAGACCTGCCAAGCTAAATTTAACTGCAGGTGCTGATGGCAGAGAGCTATTTACTGCATGAGCCACACAGTCCTGCAACCTGGGCACTCAGTGCTCTAACTTAGGCCTCTACCTAAATTAAATTTCTCTGCATCATAAGCAGTGAGGATTTGTTTTCAATGCATATACAACAGTCACCAACTACTTCTTCCTGAAGTATGTCTACCTCAACATTAGCAGATGATTTGCTGCAGTATGAGAGGATGACTAGATGGAGGTGTTTGGCTTCAAGTCCCTTTCTCTCCCTCTACTTGCAGTTCAGGGTTTTTACTCTGGACTGTATTTACTCTGGTTTCTTGAACTGAATCTAAGGATCTCAGAGCTGTCCAAAGGGCCAATTGTTAGTTTGGTCCTTTCTGTCTCAATGTGGCTCTGGAATACAGTTGCTGTGCACTCATAGTGGAGTTTCTAGTTTAGTTTGCTCCAGAGTAAATCTGGACTGCACAGGTCAAACTAAAATGAGGCAAATGATGAAAACTGACGGATTAATTTCGAGTATGCTCTACCTCTCTAAAAAAAAAAAAATACTTCAGTAGATGGAGCCTGCTATACACCACGAGGTATTTTATGAACATTGGCTTACTTCCTGCCTTCATACAGCACTTCAATGAAAACTCCCATAATAACACCAGTAACTTTAGGTTTTCCAACCCTGGTTTCTAATCTCCACTGGGCCATTTGAAGGAAATATGCAATATGAAATTATCAGATCAGGAGACAAAGAGAATGCAAGTGGAATGGGACTGTGTATAAACTGCTCTATATTGGAAATTTCATCCCATTCGGTTATTTACTCTTCTTCAAGTAAGATAATCATATTTGTATAGGTATAGGTATAGATATAGATTAGATGCTACATTACAAAGCCACAAGGGTTCCTGATCTTGTTAACATGATGGTTGTCATAGTTTGTTTTGCTTTGCATGAGCAAGAGCTCATTACTGAGAACCCTTGTCATTCACATTGCATTGTGTCTTCTTAATGTTGCATTCCTGAAATGAATGGCAGGACATCCACATTTCAGTTCAAACTGTACCTCAGAGCCTGCCTTCTACTGAAATCAGTGGGGCTTCACAACAAAGGAAGCTTTACAGCCTGGCTTTTCCCAAGCATGCCCTACCCTCTTGTTCAGTGTGCTTTTAAGAAAGGCCAAAAGTGATTTTCATATCATATTGCTTTTAGGCATCGTTTCAGCTGGTCTATTTGGCTACCTTCTGTCCTAGGTTACTTGCACACTTGCAGTCTCCCAGGCTCACAGATGACACTGTTCTTTGTATTCCTTGCAGTGCAGTAGGATGCCATGATGCAAATATACAAGCAAATAGACAACCCTGCCTCAGTTAGCCAGAAAGTGCATAGTTGTATAGTTTACAGTGCAGAAAAGGTGAACTAGAACCGAGTTTGACTGCTGGGGAGGGTAATAGCAGCACTGCCTTTGCATCAGTCCCCTGCCAGGCAATCCACAGACCAGTCTCTCTGGAAGGAATCACTTACCCTCTGAGCTAAGATGCCAGATAAGCAGAAGCACACAAAAAGGGTTTAAAAATAGAGAGAAAACCAGGGGGAAAGATTAAGATAATTTACCCTTGTATTCATCATAAATCCCATTGTCGGTATCTATTGTTCAAGCACCTGGCAAACTTCTGTTCCCATCCCGTCTATAAAAGCCTCCATCATACAGAAAGTTGTGTACCTTTCATGGTTTTATAATAAACTGGAAGTGAGTAACAGTGTGATATCAAAGGAAATAAAACTCCAGTTGCTATTGCTGCTGGGGTTGCCTTCTGAATGTGGCTTATACAATATTTCATCTGTGCTGACACCTTTCACTCTCAATTATTTGGCTGCTGTCAAAACAAATCAATCATATTATAGCACTGTGTCTTCATGTTACCATTCCACTGCAAGTTAGCTGCATTAGCTTTGAAATATATGGAAGTATAAAATTTATCTCTATTATTTATTTAATACAACTTACTCCCTTGTGAGTTATCTCACAAACACAGCAAACTCAAATTATCTGATGTCAAACATTCAATATATATAAATACCACTAAGAAATTTTAAAATAATGGCACTCACGGGAACATAAATGCATAAAGATACACTTGGTAAGTCTTGCACTTAGAACCAATAGTATTCTTTTAAAAAATGGGGCAAATAGTGTATGTTTTTAATTTTGGTTACAACTGGCCAAGGTGGTCACATTAGATACATACAACATCATAGGACATAACTTTGAGTGACCACTTCTGCTGAAGCAGAGTAAAATAAATATTTAAAGAACTGATTTTGTTACCAGTAAAATGAAAGGAGGGGGAGCAAAATCTGGGACTGAGTATTTTTTAAAGATGCTACAATGCTGGGAGTGGAATGTGGTCTTCTTTTTCAATTCACAAGCACTGGTTTGGGAAAAGAAAAGCTAAAATCTTGAACAGAGAATTTGCTCAGTTCAGATATTAGACTTAACAGTTTTCAGAAAACAGGAACAAATCTTTTTCTTGAGAGGTTTTATCCTTTTAAAATAAGCAAAATATAAGAAACTACTTTCAGGCTGCCAAAAAGCAAAATTCCTCCAAAGGTACTACTATCATTTAATTCACTTTTTAAACAGGATTCATGTCGTGTTACAACTGCATCTTCCAAAATAGAGAAGTCAAAGAAAATGGGGAAATTACAACAGTTTTATCACCTCCAGAAGTTTACTTCTTCTTCAGTTATTACTGCTGATTAAATGGGAAATTAGTTACACAGTATTGAGTCAGGTCAGGGATATCTGAATATATATCTGACTGTGAATAACTTGGGAAATGGAAGCTGAAATAAAAAGGACAGAACCTGTTCTGGATGAGGAAATGCACAAGAAACTGAAATGGGATATGAGAAACAGAAAGGAAAAGATATTGTAAACCGAAAGCATTTGCATTTACTTGAATAAAATTAATCATTGGAAGTGAGATGAGTACCTTTCTTTATGCTGAAGATTTATTTTTATCATTGCATAATTTCCTATAGCAAAACACAATTAAGTGAAAGAAGAGTCTGTAAGGATGTCAAGTCTGCAGATGATTAAGTTTAAAAGAATTTAAAGCATTATTTACATTAAAATAAACAAGTAAAAAACCTCTAACAGGCAATTGTCTAAGAGCCTGCACAGTGTTGGATCTTATTAACCTTAGTGAAAACCTCCAGTCCTTCTTGAACTGCAAAAGGAGACCGGATCCCAAACAAAGAAAATTCACCTTATTATTGCAGCAACTTAAAAAGAGCCTAGTCTCTTTTATGTCTATGGATCAGAACAAGATATGAGAATTTAGAGCATTTAGGAAAGATCCAGCTGTGCCTGAGGAGCTCAGGACATGTAACAGAGGAGATTTAATGCACTTTATAGGAAAGCACCAGTGCTAACTATCCACATTTTCATTTACAAGTGGGAAGAGTCCCCAAGAACATCTGTGAACTGTCCTGCATCCCAGGGGACCCCTGGGCCAAAGCAGGGAGCAGGAGGCAGGTCTCAGGGCTGTGCTCTCTGCTACACCTGTCAGAGCAATAGGCTTGCAAAGACCAAACATCCAAGGAATGAAAGCAGCTTCAGGGATCAGCAGCAAAATGAAATGGAGGCCTGAAGATGTGCATGAGTACAGCTTTCTACCCCGAGGACTTAAGGCTGCAGAGAGGTCTGGGGACAGGAAAGCTCGAGGAAGATTTATAATTTCTAATGTCACCAGATACGTCCTGTTTGCTTTTCTGGAGCAATCTCAGTGGCAGATGGAATTTTTTTCTNAAAAAAAAAAGCTGTAAAATGTTTTAAGATGCATAAACTTGTAAATTTTAATAAGAGAGTCACCTTCAGAACTTTATATGATAGTCAAAAAAAGAGAGACTAGGAGGTCTCCATGAAGGAGGTAAATGGTTCTGTGGTATAGAACCACATAGACATTAAAGAAAATTCATTTAAAAAATTGGCTCTGGTGGTTAACTCGTATGTTCCACGTGTTCAAAATTCACTCTATTAAAAATGCCCTTCAACCCAGCTGGTCAATAAAGATTTCACTGTTTTTATGAGTCTCTAAATATATATGTGCTTGATTAGAATCTCACTGGTGAATCAGGAACACAGGTTTGTATCCAGGGAGTTTTTAAAACATGAATCATAGGGATTTTATTAATACAAAGACCATGGAAAAACAAAGGAAATTAAACTACAAATACTATAAATGTCTGACTTAAGTCCACTAAGGCAAGGAAATTAAGAGTCAAGGCTGCAAATCCATCCTGGTAATCCTTCTACAAGTCCCTCTATTGCAGCAGAGTCCTGGATCAGCAGGAGAATCACATGTGCATATACCATATAGATGTACCCACCTATCTGCATGTGATCCACTCCTGTGTGTGGCATGTGTGCCAGGATGCAGAGGTGAGGAACAGAGTGACAAACACTAGCTAGGTTTTCCTCCTGCATTTAAAATGTCTTGGCTTTTGTAAGATTACAGTAAGTTAAGTGCTTCACATTATTGGAATGAGTTTTCTCTACATTAATTTAAATTGTCACAGTGTAACTTCAGAGAAGAAGATTAAAGGCTTCTGGAAACAGGTGCAAAGATACACTTTAAAAGTAGCATTAAAATGCGTCCATGTTCTGGTTGACAGAAGTTTCATTTATAATCCTGCACACAGAATATTCCTGCCAGGAGCAGTATCAGCCTGAGTCAGGGCTCAATAAAGGTGCACATTCCCCAGAACAACCTGCTCCTGCATACCAGTCATGCCACAACTCCTTGCTCAGTGGTCACGTCTGCCAGAGGGTGGTTAACCAATAGGGTTTTGGGGGAAAGTTTGAGGAGGTTGGAGCAGTCTTACTTCTATCTTTCCCATTTGCTTCTTGGCATACAAATCTGGGAATTGAAACTGTCAAAACTTGGCCTGTGATGTTCAGGTAGGTGTGAGCACTTTGATTTCAGAATTAATTTGATCTACACCACATCATTCCTCCTCACTGATGTTGTTCCATAACCATCAGTAGCAAAAACAATAGGCTTGTTTGAGGTTTGGTTTGGGTGGAAGTCAACAATAGCACACACAATCATTAAGGTTACTGCATTTTAATGCCTCTGATGGTAGGTCTTTAACTTATGGGGCTGGAAATCCAAACAACAAATAGCTAAACAATCTGGCAGTGATCAATAAACAACAAGTAACTAAATAAAGACCTGAACCTTTCACATTCCCTCTGTGAAGGCAGCAATTTGCCACTGAACAGGATGAGCAATTAACATGGGGCCAACACATTCTCATGGTAGTGAAAAAAAGCAAACAAATAAACAAACAGCCCTGTAAGGTTCTTCCTGTACTACCTTCAGAAGAGCAGGTTTTGCCCTGTCCTCCAAAAGCACGTCTTAGGCCTCCCAAAAAGCACGTTTCCTGGGAGGGTAGACAGAGACATCCCACCCCATCTCCAGGGATGTCTACATGCTACTTTGGTTATCCTGCAGCATGGTTTGGGTGGGATACAGCTGTTAGCCTGAGGACAGCTGTGCAGGGGCTGCTAATGCAGAGGTGCTCAGGGCATGCCACGTCTCTCCCATTTCTCTCCATGCATTAAGCTGGGGAGGTTTGTCTCAGGGCTTGGCTGACCCCTCTGTGTAAGCAAGCCCTTCCCAGTGACTGTGTTTTGTGCAGCATTTAGACAGTGATAGGAGAGGTATATTTGGTTTGAGGGCTTCACAGAAATTGCTATGAGTGCAGCTCTTTTCCTTGGTTCTTGTCATTCTTGTTCTGGTTATGTTAGTACACTGCAAAAGTACCTGGGAATAAACTATTCCTCTAAGTGAAACATCATTTTGATTATTACTGACATTGGTGCTCATTAAAATACATAAGTGAAACACTGCCTTTCTGTAAGCTCTGAAAGCTATTTCATGTTACTTGAAGGGGAATACAAATGAATAGGGACTGCATCACTTCAGTTAAAAGGGAAAAATGTTCTAAGAAACCGGAATTTGGACTCTAGATCAGTAAGCAATTGAGGTTTGTAGTCTACTTCTTTTCTGTCTCTTTTTTGTTTTTCATCTCTCTCTGATTTCTGATTTTTAAGGTATGTACATAGAGCAATGGAGATGGAGCATGTTTACTTTATCTGTTACACAATTAATGATACAAATCTCTGTTCAGATGAAACAAGATCTAATAAATGTAAACAAAAGGGATTTTTTTTTCCTTTCTGTTCCTATTGTCTTTACCTAACATTCTTTTTGACTGATCTCCACATAAAAAAAACTTTTTTTTTTTTTTACCATTTTCTTTGTCAATTGTAACCCATATCAGTTCATTTTAATGTCTGTCTCCTATCTCTCAAGATGTTTAATACATTTCCCCTTCCATTGTGTTGCTGCTAAAATATGACCTGCCGCTGTTTAAATAATGTAATTTAATGATTTCACATTTTCAACCATGCAATGGTTCCTTTCAGGACTGAAGCCTTTCACTAATGATTTAGGGAGATAGTTTGTTCTCATTTCTTTCACAACTCAAGACTGAGAAATTCTGACTTGTAAATAAATTATTGACATCCACTTTAAGAACAGTACAATGGGTAGTGGAAATAAAATACACAAAGTTTCTGTGCCATGAGGCTAGCTATCTCCAGCTTGTGGAATTCTTTTAAGGATGAAGTGTCGTTCTAGCTCCATATCAGTGCCCATACCTAACACACTATTGTGCCACTGCTATGTGATATATTTGGACCAATCCCTTGCAGACAGACTCCCAAATTGTTGTCCAGGATGCATGAGTGGCCAGCAGTGAGCTGACAGACAACACTGTCATTTTCTAATTCCAAACATGCATACCATACTAAAAGAGTAGCCCAAATACACTTCCTTTTTTAGCTAAAACTGCTTTGGCTGTCATAGAGAAGTAAACTAAATGAGAGAACAGCTGTTAACAACTCCCTAGCACTGGAATACCTTCCCACTTCTCAGTTATTTCAACAGGAAATCCACAGGGTTAAAACTTACATTAGGAAAACAAGGCAGAACAAACTCAGACTCCTTCCCTCTCCACTCCCCCCACCAAAAAAAAGAAAAAAAGAAAAAAGGAAAAAAAAAAGGTATCCTTCTGTTCAGCTATACAGAAATATTACATCGAGACATAAAAACCAGATGGGCTTAAGGAGAGAATGTCTTTTCATGAATATCAGCTCCCAGGCATTACTGAATACTCTGAGGTTAAGCAGCTACTGGTCCCTTGGAGAGACTCTCGATAACTAAAATTAAAAAATAGAACACACTCCTCCCAAAACTCAGAGAAATCTGACTTGGCAAAAGAGTTGCAGAAAGTGAAACTGTTCAGCACATAGAAAGGTTTCCTGAAGACAGTAAGAAGGATATTCATAACCATCAGTTTGGAGGATTAGGAGGAAATCCAGCAGGCTATTTTCTGCATTACCTCAATAAAGATAGGGCAAGAAGCAGTGGACAAAGAGCAAGACAGAAAACACACTGTCTTGTGGGGCACTTGCTTCCCTTTTTTCCTTTTCACAGCCTCACCATTTTTACTGTGATGCCTCCAAAATTTTAGGGGAGCACGGCTGTGCCCCAGCTATAATTCTAAGAAATGCTGAGAGGAAAACAGGTGTGTAAATTTCTTGGGACAACAGCTTGCATGGGTGGTTTTTAAACTTTTATCTTCAGTGCTTTTAGTGGATTACAGTAAAAAGTTATGGTTGCTGATTTTACTGTTTTCTTCAAAGAACTGTTGGTGGAAAGCCAAAATTCTGTAGGTAAATCTGTGTGATGTTCAGGGATTTCTGTTTTCACTAAAGCAGATAATTCTGCTCCCCACCAACCCTCTTTCATCTCAGTAAATTATACTCTTTGTATATTTGTTGTCTATATGATATTTGCTTACTTGAAGCCAGGGAATGCACATTTTTCTGAGTTTCACAACAAGAATTTGCACATTGACCTTCCTTCATTCTGGTCACACACATGTGATGTGTTTGCTCAGGGAACAGATACGGTATAGCAGTGTGTGTGAAAAATAACATGGTGTAATGAACAGAAAATAATCAAGTATGTATGAAGAAAAAAGCTTTGAAAGGTTTGCTTTGGTCTAAACCTTTTTTCACTTACAGCACTGACATCCTATCAACTTAGTGGTGGATCAGGACCATATAGCAAGTGAACAATGTAACACAGATACCTTGGGGAAAAAAATCTTATTTATAGGTAACTGACAAATGAAGAATATGCAATTTCACTAAGTTATACTGTGTGAGTAATTTCCATATCATTAATCACTCCATTTTACCAATGTCTTGACTTTCAAAAGAAACTCCTGTTTTCTCACTTTAAACACTTATCTCCTCTGTGATTCCTGCCACTGAGTGCTTGTTTCTCTCTCCACAAGCAAGAATTTTCACTGTTTTACCCCATCACCCTGTGGTCTCATACCTATCACCCTGAACCAGAATTGAAAGTTCCTGAGAAGAAAATGAGTGAACCTTGTACATGGGTCACACAAAACGTAGTGGAACCACTCCTCTGGTCAACATCCTGTCTGAATTCAAGTACTGTGTTAGATGGAACTTTTGTGAATTCATACATCATTCAAAAAGTTTTCAGGGTACCTTTTGAGTTACCTGCCTGGGTGGTTTGCAATGAAGAGCTTTGGAAGTTTACTTGTGAGAAAAGGAAGACAGGAGAAAACCCAGCTCTGAGGAGCTGTGGACATCTGTGCTTGACTTCACTGAAAATTCAGGGACAGCAGAGGTGACAACAGGAGGAATGACAGGTTGGAGAACAGCATGCAAACACATCCCCCAGTGATCCAAGCTGACCTTGCCACAGTGAGGCTGGGCAGGAATTACCAAAACTGCGCTGAAGGCTGGACTTTTAAGAGTGTACCTACAAAAGTGTTCGCTACAAAACAGAACAAACATTCCATGCTTGACTTTCAACCAAGCACAAAAATTAGGGACCAGAAGTCTATCAGGTACAATGGAGCTGGTGGCATCACAGAACTCTCTCACCTGACTCCTGCCCTCACTCCTGCATGCATTAGGTGGTGGGCTGTGGAGGAAGCAGCAGCAGGTTACAGCTGTCACTCAGGGCAGCTAAGGGCTGTCCTGACCCACTCGATTCACTGCCCTGTGTATCAGTTCCTGTTCCAAACACTGACGGCAGGCAGTTAGCACTTGGTTAGAAGATAGGGAAGGAAAGGTAGAGAACACAACAAACAGCAATACAACTAAATAAATTCATAAGTTCTGTTCTTTTCAGGTACTTCATGGAAGGTATGATTGTGTTCAGAAACAGGGAACTGTACTCCAGCACGTCCCTGTTTGATCCCATGCTCCTGTCTACCAGTAAAGATCATAAAGGGAACCTTTTCATCTGGTATAAGGTCATTGCTTGCAAAATTTATTTGGCAGCAGAGTTACATCTTTTAGCTAGCAATTAGACATCCATGGCTAAACTAAAGAGCAAAGGTTGCCAGGCTTAATCCCTACTCTCCAGCTTTGCAACACGGTGTGAATAAATGACGTAAGAACTGCACAAGCTTATGTTTATTTATAATACTACCTACCCAGCAACCATAACCTGGAGCACTTCAGAGTAGAAGGATACATTTTTATAATGCCTGTTTCTTCATTAAGATTTCATCATCCACCTACACTAAAAAGCTACTTCCCTTCACTTTGTTATATCTGCTTTTACCCGCTCCTGTTCCTGCATTATTTTTTTAATCTCCAGTTCCCTACTTTACATGCACTCTCAAATTTTAAACAAGCAAAATTTGTGCATTAGTGTGTCCTTTTCATCTATGATTTATGAATGACAGGTTCTTTGGTGCAGCTTAATGGTATGAGAGAGACATTATTTTAAACATTAAAGTGAAAACCATTTACAACTATGATAAGAGAGGTCTGTTGACATTAAACTTTAAAACATGCACAAGGTGAAGGCAAGTAGTTGCTCCAACAGGTGAGAATATTATGCATGTGCTTTGTAAGGGAGTTTGTTTAACACATGAGCTGTCTCTTCGCTTTCTCTGTTTCACAACCTGTAGGCTCTGGTCCTTCAAACAATGTACCAGGTAAGCAGCAGCCACCAGAGTTTGATAACTAAAAAATATTTAGAGCACTGTGCATGATATGTTTTGTTCAGTTGTGTACAGAAGCAGCTGCATTCTGAGAAGTATCAACATGGTTAGGAATAGTAAATAAATACATCTGCATTTTATCTCATATGTATTTGGATTGAGTACCATTTCTAAGAGCATTAGACACGCTGATTTAACACAGAGAATACTGGAGAAGAAAAGAGATCTTGTATAACTGCTTTGAGTCTGATTTTAGACCACAGAGAAAATGTAGCAGATTTCTTAGGATAGAATATTTGCAAACATGGTACAGCTCAAACAATGGGAAGGATACATACAGGCATCAACTTTTTGCTTGTTGCTTTTGAGTCACCCAACTCCCTCAACAGCTTGAAAGATGATGGCAGAACCTTATGGATAAAGCAGACCTCCCACAGCAAGAAGGAAAAAATGTGCCTGGGGCAAGGATGACAGCTGAAAAAACTCTGATTTTATTATAAAAGGAGCTGTTATGCTTTATTTTTTTAAAGTTATTCTCATGTAATACTGTGTTTATGAGTTGCCTCCGTTTAGTTGCTCTAATCAGCAGTGGTGGAACAAGTTGTGTGGAAGGGATGCCACCCAGAGGGACCTTGACAGGCTGGAGAGATAAGCTGATGCAGACCTCATGGAGTTCAGCACAGCACAAAGCAAGGTCCTACACCTTTCACAGCCACTCCAGGCACACCCACGGGTTGGCTGGAGAAGTGATTGAGAGCAGCCCTGAGGAGAATGACTCGGGGTGATGGGTGATGAAAAACTCAACATGAGTTGGCAGTGAGTTCTTGCAGACCAGAAAGCCAAGGGGATCATGGGCTGCATCAAAAGAAATGTGGCCAGCAGGTTAAAGGTGATGATTCTACCCCTCTACTCTGCTCTTGTGAGACCCCACCTGGAACACTGTGCACAGTTCTGGTGCCCCCAACATAAGAATGAGATGGAACTGTTGGAGCAAGTACAGAGGAGGGCCACAAAGTTGATAAAAGGACTGGAGCACCTCCCTTACACAGGCAGACTGAGAAAGTTGAGTCTGTTCAGTCTGGAGAAGAGAAGGTTGCATGGAGACTTCATGGCAACCTTCTAGTATCTGAAGGGGGCCTAAGGGAACCTGGAGAGGGATTCTTTTTCGGGAACTGTAATGACATGAGAAGGAATAATGGGTACAAATTGAAAGAGCAGAAATTTAGGTTGGGTATTAAGAAGAAACTTTTACTTTGAGGGTGGTGAGACACTGAAATAGATTTCCCAGGGAGGTTGTGGTTAACCCAACCCTGGCAGTGTTCAAAGCCAGGCTGGAGCAACCTGATGTAGTGGGAGGTGTCCCTGCCCATAGCCAGTGAAGGTTGGGACTACAGGATCTTGAAGGTCCATTCCAATCCCTTAGAACTCTGTGATTTTATCATTCTATGACCTGAAATTTTAAAGTGAGCTGTGAGTAGAGAACATTGGTCATTGATGACAGAAAAAGCCTAATGAATCATTCAAATGATTTAAGTCACTGACCCCCAGAATGCAATACCTGATCTCCAACATGTTCTTATAAAAATAGAAATATCCCTTAAGTATCTCTCAAGCATTCAAAACCAATCCAGCTACTAATTTTCAATATGCATGGACAGCAACATTAAAGTTGGAAAAGAGATCACTCATTTGTAAAGAGAGTGGTGACATGAAACAAACAGGTGAAAGAACCGATTAGAAATATGATCAGCGTGACTTACCTTGTAGATTTTGCAATGGCAAAGTCATGATGCCTCCTGCTGCAGCTGCTGCTACCAGTCCTTGGATGTTGGTGAGATTAGCTGTAGGTAGAGTTAGGACGAGTCCTTGTTGGCCCCCCAGCTGCCCAGCCATGTTGAAAGGAATAAGGATTGGCTGATTCAGGGCTGGAGTGCCTCCTGGCATCACCCCCGCTACTGCTGAGGCCAACTGTTGGGCTGTCAGTAGCGGCTGTAAGAAACCACAGGCACAAGACTATTGTACTGTGTGTAGCTGAGAATCACACACTTACAACTCTTCTGGCTTGGGATCCTGTCAGGGTCCATTACAGACGTGCACTGCTCCCAGTATCTTAAAACACACATTCCCACCAGCACAGAAAGTCTGGGCAAACAGGGCAGTCTGAAAGTGTAAGCCTCAATCAGCGATCCCAGCTGAACTTCCACTGGGAAATTGATTTCACATGCACCAAAGATAGTTTAGGAGCCAAAGAAGGCCCAACTCAAGCCAGCCCACATGCCAACATTTCCCAGATCTTCCCAGCTGTATGCTGGTTGGCAATAGCAAAAACAACTGCAGTAACAAGTGCCAGGAGCTTTGTGGAGCAAGACTGACATGGGAAGCAGGAGAATATTGAGTATCTTCTTTAAGTATGGCTGGACTTGGATAAAATCATGAAGTGAGATGGCAAATATTTTAAAATCTCATAAAGTGCCTACATTATGCTCTAAAGAAAATAAATATGTGGCATAAAAGATAATGAAATGCCTTTACTAACGCAGGAGCTGTGTGTGACAGGCCGAAGTGTCAGAGCCAATAGTGCTGCGTTACAACTGTATAAGATTTTTAATACTAAATTATTACATTTGTTTCAAAAGTAATTTACATAAGAAATTCAAGTAATTTAACATCCTAAATATGTAAAACTGCTTAGGTTTTATTCTAGAAAAACATACAAAAAGCTAGTCTTGCAAAACATGACTTTTAGAACAAACACCATTCAGACATGCTCCTTTTTTGGAACACTGAATGCAGCCAAAGAGAATCACATTTTCTACATTACACAGAACAAAATTACTCAATCCTGGTTATTTATTTTTTATCAAATTGCACGTTTCAAGTATTTGAAAAGAAAGATACTAACCTGATGCCCAACAGGGAATGCAGGATGGGACTGACTGGGTTGGTGCTGGTCTGATGGGCTTGTGTCAGGCAGCACTGTGTTTCCTCTGGCCTCTGAAATCCAAAGAGCAGATTGACTTTAATATCAAGCCTGAGGTCTGCCACATTACCTTCTACTCTGATGTCACATAACATGAAGCCAAAAATGATATGTTAAAGTGCTTTATCAATAACTCAAGCACTCAAATCACTCATCAGCTGCATAAATTATGCTAACACTCATTCAGACCAGCCAACTCATTCAAGGAGTTACAGCAGTTTGACAGCAGTGAAACTGAAGCTATCATCAACCCAGCTAATGTGGGTTGCATTATACATCAATTTACATAGAGTACAAGAGCACTCGGCGCGTGTGGGAACTGCATTTCTCTACGCTCAGGTGAGCATCAGCCATTGTAATTTCTGAGGGCAAAAATTATCTGAAAAACAATCAAGTCACATCTACTTTCTATTTTAATAAAGTATTTTATTTTGTCAGCTACTGAGGCAGCAAAGGCGCTCCTATGCAGAATAAATAGGTGCTATGAAAACTGAAAACTAGTGCGCTTCCAAACAGCAGCTTGTTTTTTAAATTGCATGTGGAGAATGAGCAAAATTTTGTGAAACCGAGGATTTCCAGCATTTATTGAGATGATCAATATCCAACAATCAAACCATATGCTGGGCATTAATGACTTGCTAAGCACAGAACACAGCCCAGCCCTGCTGGATTTTGTTGAACTCTGCAATACAGATTTGAAAGGGAAGAAGAGAAATAAAAACATCCTATTGGTTGTAAGAAAGTACCAAGAGGTTTTCAAAACCACATCCCAGTCCTCTGCTTCCACTGGGTGAAGGGCCAGCAGTGATTCACAGTTTTTTATCTCTGATGTCGTGATCAGGCCCACACTTGGAAGTTGTAAGAATGACAGCAAGTATCAAATGCAGCTGCAAGAGCACTGCGGTCTCTTGTAGAGAAAGCCCTGGCAATAGCACCAGGCTTCCTGGTTGGTACAATACCTCCTATTCTGCTATTTTTTTTTCTTTTTCAGATGAGTGGTTGAAATTCTGTTCTAAGTAAACCTTAACAAGATGCTCTTTTCCAATGTTTGTCCTATGAATAGCGAGATAATTCAGAACCAGTTTCTTGGCACACCCTCGTGTGGTATGGAAAAAGGATATGGTTCTGTCATACTTATAAATTTTAAAGAGGGTATTATCAGCTCATTTAAAACAAATTCTTTTATATATTCTCCAAGGGGAACAACTTATAAATAACGGAAATGTGAAAAAAAAAAAAAAAGCAACACCAAACCACCTTCACCACATTAAAGTACAAATAAAATTGACTGATACATATTATTCAATTGACTTTATCTCTACAGCAAGGTGTCAATCATAACAGCATTTTAGAATTGGATTAAACAATAAATGTGCAGAGACATTATGCAGAAATCTGAAAATCTGATTAATTTGTAATATTTTTGTGTAGTCTCAAAAACTCAGAAATGGACATTGTTCTGGGAATACTTACCAATGCTCTATTAAAATATCGGATTTGGAACTAATAAAAGTGTACAAACTTGCAGATATTTTATAAAGTGAATTCTACAAAAATATGTTTGGCATTTTAATGACTGCTGTCATTTAATATGGAGAATAAGCTGATCTGCAATAATCAGTGAGGATTCCAACAATTACCTAATAATATGCAAAAAGAGATGCAGTCACTGAATTTTTTATCTGCAATTTACTAATTTGAGTTATATGAAAAGAGAGGGAGATGTGAAGCTCAGTGAAAACTGTTTCTTTCAAATGCATCACAATCCTAGTGCTGCTGCCACCCCTAACACCAAGGATAGGGTTTCCTTCTATACAAAATAAAGTATTATGTAACCAAACATTATTTCTCCTTTGGTAATGTCCATATACTGTTATGGTCCTTTTTCTTTTTTAAATCTTCTCATCACAGTTGTATGTATGAAGTGATATTAGATCAAAGGCTCAGTACCAATGAATATATCACTCCCCATTAAGATCAAATCTTCTAAGTGAATTTTGTTTATGTAATTTTAAGGGCTGAGAATTCTGTCTTTGTGTGTGATTTAATTAATATTAAAACAAGCTCCTGATAATCTGTCAAATCTTTAAATTGTCCTATGAAAGCTTTGGGAAAAGAAGAAAATCAAAATCAAACATTCACTAGGATTAGATTTTATTGCAATTTCTATAGCTTGAGCTCTCAGAAAATAAGTAATAAATTCTGAAGAAATATACCTGTGCTTTAGTATTCTTTTTTTCCGTGGTACAACCAACCAAAGAACAACTGATTTCTGCTATCTGCACCCTAAGGATTTTTCAATATTTGATCTCACAATCTTTAGGTAGTACAAGTTGGTTGTACAGAACCATCAAGCCAAAATTAATTACACTCTTTTCCTCTTGCATTGTACTAATTGGAATCACTTAGGATTACGTTCCTTTCACACAGCTACTCAACACAGATGATCAATGTTTCCAGGTTTTTTTTTATTTCAGTGCTCAGATTCTCTGCCTGCTGCTTCCAATTTACCTTCCATAGGATGCAGGCACCTGAGGAAAGCAGCACGCTCTTTCACGTGCACGCAAGGGGTCTTAGATGGCATCCTACATGAAATTACCCACGCTGTGTTCTCAGACACAAATTTTCACATCTCTCCTGCCCTTTCTAATCTACCTGCTACAACAACCAGTCGAGAGTCAAGGAAATACACAGGGAAATCTGCCTGCTGGGCTGCAGTAGATACAGCGAAGTGAGGATTCCGGGGTTAAGCTCTGTTGCATCACACACAGTGACAGCGTTTTTTCCTTGCTGCATTCAGTCAGACACACAGGTCAGTGCTCCGAGGAAGGCAAAGCAGAGCACAAAACATCAGTAGACGATTACTTTTCCTTTTCTGCCTTACAATGTTGACTGGTGGATCCCCCTGATTTCAGAGGAGTCAGGAGAGCTCTGTCAATTTCTGATTTCTCTGCTATTTCTGGTTAACAGGTTCATTGCTATGAACTTGGAAATTACCTTCATTAAGACCAACTGCCCTAAACTGGTAGGATTCAAACCCCTACACTGTCTCTCCTCTCTTTTTTACTGCCTCTATTTGGAAGTTGATCCGTTCCAGATGCTGGAATGACCTCTGCAGGTAAATTATTCCCCTGTCTGAATTCCAGTCCTCACTAATAAAAATGGACTGCCAAAATCCAGCTTCGATTTCCACTTGTCCAGACCCAGGCCACTACCCCCTGTTAGGCTGTTCTCCAGCTCTCTCCAACCCTCTATCAGTGCAGGGTCTGCCAGCAAGGAACCAAGACTCCCATGTCCCTGTGGACTTGAGGGGCCACCAGCAGCACCTCCTCTGGTCTCACCTCTTTTCAGAAGTTGCACTCTCATTGTATCTCTCCAACTGCTGGAGCAAAAGGGGCAGGGAGAAGGCAGAACAAGCACCTGCTCTGGAAGGAGAGACAATTCTCCTTAACACAGTTTGCCCAGGCAGGTGCTTAAGGCTTCTCCTATAAGTGAGAGCTGACAACACAGCCGAAGTCAATGAGCTTGCTCAGTAGTACCATAGGAACAGACAGGCTGCCATGACTGTGGACAGGGCTTTAATATTTAATAAACAGTATTCATCATATGTGATTCATCATAAATTAATTATGAATTATATAATACATACGTTCACCTCTCATCCCACCAAGGGGCTGGAAGGGCATGACATGATAAAAAATTGAAGTGCACTGTAAACACTGCAAAATAACCCCCTTAAAATATTATTTAATATGAAGCTAAGGAAAACAAAAGCAACCTTCTCCTCCCCTTATCAAAAGAAAAGGAAAACATCCCCAAACCAAGTGAAGAACCCATGTTGGACAACATGTGGTTTGAAAAAGAAAAACAAGAGAAACATCAGAAGAAAAAAGAAATTCCACAACCCAAGGCCTCTGAGCCTCCTACAAAATTACAACTGTAAATGTAGTAATTAACAGGCTTTCCGCAGTTTCCTTCCTTTTCTTGTTTCTTATACACTTTCAGCACCACAACGGGTAATTCAGTTCTAAGTGTCTTTATCTCCCAGTGCCCCAGGAAGGCAAGAATGCACTAATTCCCCACTTTACAACTAAAGTCCCTGCCCTGGACACCAAACTCTTGTCTCTCCTGCTGTCCAGAGCTGGGAGGGAGCTATCCTGAAAAGCAATACAGGAGAGAGGATGGGGTGCATTAAAGGTGCACATCCTGCTCTACCCTGGCCCTTCTGTGCCTGTGCCTGCCCAGGGGTACACTGGGATCTCTCCTCCAGCTGCACCAAAGCTCCCTCAAAGCCAGTGACCACAGCACAGGACCAGCCCCAGCAGATGACCTGGATGTTGCCTTCAAGAGTGAATTCGTTGTGTCTCACATTTGTATCAGAACCAGGGAGGTGCTGGGCCACCTGTCTTTAGTACCCAGTGCTTTGAAAAATAAGCAGGATCAAATTTAATAAGACTAGATTTTCAGTAAGCAAAAGAATACATAAATCCTTCTGAGATTTAAGCAAATATTTTAAAGGAAGCAACATTAATAAAAGAACACAACATTTCAAAGAACAGTTCATATTAAAATCTTTAGATACAGTTCCACAATGTGACATTAAATTATTTGTATTTATCTCAGTTACCTAACAATAAGAAATCAAGAGCAGACCTTTTTATTACTCAGAGGCAATTCACATTAAAGATACAGCTTTGAAAATGAAATAATTAAAGTAAAAATACTGTCTGTGAGAAAAAATAGTCTTACATTCTTAAAACTAATAAACTCACAGTCCGAGAATGTAATATAGCTGCATTTGGATCAAAAGCCATATTATCAGGAGAAAAAATGTAACTTTTTAAAGACATTAAACAGACTGATAATATTCAAATATCAAGTATGGAGTGTGAAAGTCCATCACGTTTGATTAAAGTAACTCATCACTTCATTAAAGGAACCCTTAACTGTCTGCCATTATACCAAGTGCATTCTTGTTGAATAAAGTTTAATAACTGAAAAACATGCAACTGATAATGGAAAAATATTATTCCCTCCAAATAATCTTCATTCTTCCACAAACCACCATATTACTCTTAATTTCACTATTTTCATTTTCCTACTGTTTCATTTTGGACATGTAGGGAGGAAGCCTTCACAAATCACCTCTTTGTAAAACCTGAGTAATCACATTGCTACACGAAATTCCACAAACACATACAAAGTTTACAATACTTGCAAGAGAGAAAATTGAGATTTTATGCTGAATCCACTTTACATTGGTATTATCCTATGGTTATATATTCCATATATATCTCCATAATATAGAGATATTCCTGTTACCCCAGCAAAGAAAATGAATCTCCTGAATTACGTAAGAAAAATGATACACCCACTGAAAGGTATGACCTTCAGCTTAGACTTTTCATATTTAACTGAAGTAGTTAGGCAGTTGTCTCCTTCCAGCCCATGACCAAGATGTGACACAAATTTCTCTCATGTTGGTTGTATAGAACTTCCCTAAGTCTCAGGTTTCCCACAGATGATTAAGCAAATCTCCTTTCCCTGCTGACCTGTGCTTCAGATTCTACGTTTTTACTTTTAGGCAGTAATTTCATCCTCACCAAGAAACACAAACAAGTAGAGATCTGGATGTTTGTAGGATTGCGACCAGCACCTGTTAATTCTGGAACTTTACAGAATTGCAGTGGTTGATGCTACTATGTCACTGTTCAATCATTTTAGCACAACATAAAAATACCGTGCATATCTCCCACAATGTCAGATTGTGTCAATTTACATAACTAATTCTTAATTTTCCCCTACCAATGTATAAAAACCTTCTAGTTTACCTTTGAAAGTGTTTGTGCTATGATAAGAAAATGATGTATTGATTACCATGTTGACATATAATTCAGGGTAATATTCTGTACAGAAACACTAAAAATTCTGCATACAAAATGGATTGAATTAGACAGCAGAAAGAACAGAGCAGATTTCTGTTACTGAGCATATCATTCAGTCCTTGGGCAAGTAAAAACCAGAGTTTTATACTTATCTGAAACTGCCACACAGTCACAACTGCAGAGCCACTAAAATCATCTGGGGAGCTCGAAATCATTCTGCCAGCAGAGCACAAAATGCCATCTTTGCCTGGTCCCTGGAGATGCCTTTTTCTGAAGGATCCTCCCCCCCAAGGCACATGAGGCAGATGAAACCACTGTCCTCATTGGCTTTGTATTTACGTTCCTGCATCTTTCTGGATTAAGAATGATAACATTAAATCTACATGACCCTTTATAATGAAAATCAGACTATTAAAGTGATTCACATTACAGAGAACTTCTCCTGGGCAACCACCAGTTATATTTACCACCTAACAAAAAAACTACCATACCAAGGCACAAAAATCACAAATAACTCAAAGCCCCAGTTATCCCAAGGCCTTAAATTTCCTTCTTTCCCATCTTTATTTTTCCTCCTCTTCAGTTGTCTCATCTTTTCTTCTTTCTCTTCTCCCTACAAGATTTTTTTTCCTATTGGTGCCTATATGAATATTCTTCCACTTCAGATACCTTATGTGAGATCAGAAGTGTCACTGCCACAGAAAAGGTGAAAGGATATAATTGCAAAAGTGTGTTCTTAATTCAAAATAGACTCATTCTACTTTTCTTCACCCCCTAAGTACAGTGCATAAAAATTCCTTGTTAATGGTACATACATTTTTTATGAATTGGACCCTTCATATTGAGAGTTCTGGTTTCTTTTATACTGTATGCATTAGCACAAATATAATCACATTAAGGTCACAAAGACCCTATCAGTTTTCCCTGAATTCACACAACATTTCATACTCACTGTTTGCTGTTAGTGCTGGTGAATGCAATGATGATAAAGGTTACTTACCAGAAGATGGACAGTCGAATGCATTATTATTTCATGTTGGGCAGCTGATCCCTAGCTAAGAAGGGCAGGAGGCTTCTCTAAATTAAACTTTCCTTTCTTTCCATCTCTGGAAGCTTACTAAATGCCAAAGAGTGAGCACATTAAAGAACATCTATTTTGGGACAACTATTACACTTTGCTATCTTTATAGCTGAGATTTCTTTAAATTTTTTACAGCATTTATCCATGCATGTGTCTTTTTTCCTAATACGCAAGAGGGTAAACTTTCCACCAAAAGCCCAACTTCCTGACACTCATCATCCCCACCTGACTTCTGTACCGTTCCGCCAAATAAGGTAGACTATGAAGATATCTTAAAATTATATATATTGCTGTTTGCTGGAGGAACCTCACCCAACTTACTTAATATGTGTTTGGCTGCTGGTACCACAGGCAATACACGTGGATGAACTCTGGTGCACAATAATGCAGGTTTCTGGGTGGAAGGAAAGGGTACTACATCTGCTATGCATTGTTTTTTCCAAGTTACAATGATAGACTAACTTCAAAGGAGAGGGCACAGGTAGGTGGCTGACGACAGAAATTCAACTCACAACTGTGGCAAGGGATTGGAAAAAAAAAGCCGTAAGATGGGAAGCAGGTGAACTTAGTATCCTATTGGATTTTGCTGAGAGGAAAATATCCAGTTAAAGAAGCAAGCATTCAGTTAAACCTAGTAAAAGCACCTGGCAGCAGAGCCAGTGTTTAACTAAATGTACCCCACAATGTATGTAAACTCCTGCTGGAGCATCCTGATCAGCAAGCACGGCAGAGCAACAGTGGTTTATCACTATTACTACTGAGTTCACTGTCTGGTTTCATCCCTGTGGGGTCTTTAGCAATTTTACTCTCTCTGCTGTGGTCTTTACAGCTGCCCTGTGGGGCAGCTCCATCAAGTGACTCATTACAGGTTGTTCAGCTGTTTGGACTTATTGAGACTCTCAAAAAAGCCGTCCCACGGAGCGGTGTCCTGTAGGAGTCCAGTTGGGATCCAGGAGGAAACCCTAACAGTGGCAGTAACTCTGTATGCAGAAGGCCACAGTCCCAGATCAGACAACATAAAACTAGCAAGACTTCATTACAAACCTCTTTAGCTGCACTTGTACCTTCAGCAATTCCTGGCTGCAAAAATACAACAGGCTTTCGAAAGTAACCTGTTCCATCTGGTATCTGCAGCAAGTTCTCCTGATGTGGCTCAGCAGGGTGAGATGTTATTTCAAATGAAAGTGTTGGCTGGGAGTTGCAGAAACTCAAGGCATGCATGCCTTCAGATCCCAAACTGCATTAACTTCTGTCTCTTTATTATCATCTGAAATCAACTGTAGTGGTTATTTACAATTAGCTTTTGCCAGGAGTTCCCAAACACTTTATCTGTATTTAAAGAGCTTTCAATCTGACTACCAGGTCTCGCAAACTATGCCAAGCCTTACCACTACTAAACCAAGTTTAAAACACACAGCAAACGCTTTTGGTTCACACACACACCCCTCCATTCCTTCCCTCCTTCATAGATCAAATGCTAAAAATAATAATAATAAAAAAAAAAGCTGAAAACCTCTAGCCAGCATTATCATCATGTCTGCATTTGAGCAGCTATTTGCCAGTCAATGATAGTAAAACACTCTACAGTGGCCACTAAGATGGGATTTTGTACACTGAAAATACCCTAAAATACCTGCAGAGAAATAGCAGGGCTTTACAAACATTTGGATACTGTTCCTGTAGTATGTTGATCTTGCCTTTATGTGAGTCAAATTCCCACTGGATTATAAACATGTTGGATTAGTTCTCTAGGAAAGGTTTAAGTTTAGAACACAGGTTAGAAAAGCTTTATGTGGGAGAGGGATGTATCCCAGGACAGCTGGAGTGCATGAAAGACCTCCCGGTTAGTAACGCCTTGTCATGGCAAGACCTCTTTGTAACAACATGCTGAAAAGGAAGGGAAAAAAGCAGAAAGAAGCCACAGAACTTAGCTTTGCCAAAATAGCAAGTGGCAGGCAACGTGCTCCAAATAGGGCACTGTGACACATCCTAACAGGATTAAATTATATGGAATATACAAAGCCCTTCTAATTCATGCCAGTGCTCCTCTTCAAGTATGCTGCTCTATATATAGATACATATTTTTAAACAAATCAGTTTCTCCATCACTTTCATTTCTATATTATATTGTTCTGTTTATTTTTTCAGCATTATGGTAATTGAAAAATAACTACTGGTAAACGATGCTATTAATTTAAGTGAATTCATAGTGCGTTATGTCACTAATAGACTTGGGTAACACTATTCCTTTATCCTTTTTACAAAGCATTATTTTATTGTCCTCTCATTTCTAAGATTTTACTTCCACTTAAAGTCAAGTTGAGTGAAGGCTTTGCAGAATTCTATTATATTATTGTCCTGTCATTATTCTAACTCCATTACACAGCAACACAAAACCAGCATCAGCTTCCATTTGTCATATTATTTACTTTGAGGATTATGTCAGAACTCAGACAATGTGTACGTGTCTACTAAACATAATTTGGAGTCAGGCAAAAAGTAATCACAGATTCCTTCTAAAAAAGCTTTTAAAGAAAACATTTTTAAACTATTCTGTACAGACTCTGGCATCTGACTTTGACCTATGCAACCCTTTGGAAGAACCTAGCTGAATTTAAAAAAAAAGTAACAAAGGAAAAAAAAAAAGTACACATAGACAAACAGATTTGAACTTCTTTGTCCATGCTCCCAGCTGAGCTGACAGAAGCCCGTGCTGGTGTGGAAGCCCCACACGGTGCTCATGGTGCTCTACAGATGCACACTGTGTGCCTCTAACACAACTGCGCTGCTTCCCTACCCAGAGAAACTGTCATATGTCTGACCACAGTGTCTGACCACAGAGGACCAGGGGCAAAGAGGACTCTGGGTCCACCTTTGCTACAAGTCAGGCATTTTGGTAGCCAAAAGATGGTTTAGCAGAGCCAATATGCCTTATGGAATTGGATTGCTGTTGCCTTCCAAATATCTTCTTTTAGTGCTCCCAGCTTTGAGGATACTCAAAAGGCAGCCAGGGCTGGTTTGAAACAGCCAGCACTTCCACCAGCTGTTCCTCAAGGCTGCATAAATGAAAGAAAGATTAGTTGTTAATCTGGCAAAAGGAATATCTAGCCTTAGTGCCCAACCACTCCTCTGAGACCTTCCCCAGGTTTTTTCTCCTCACACAGACAGTGTTCTTGGGCCATCAGAGCACAGAGAAGTCCTGGACATGTCAAGTAGAGTGGTCCCATTGACAGGCGTTGCCAGCATGCTGCTTCTTCCAGCCACAGAAAATGGTGTGACAGTTTTCCTTTCAGTCATCGTGGAGAACGACTTGTATGTGCCAGAGTACTTTGGACACTGTTATAATATCATGGGTTTGAGTTAATGCTACTCTAATGACTTCCCTCCAAAGAGTATTTGGAGATACCACAACTCTTTAAATGGTAACAATGAATAAACATCAGCTTGAGAAGCGAAGGTCTGTATTATTTATGAAACTGCAATTCCACTGTAAATAATCCAGATGTTTAAATAATATGTATCTATATAATTGAGTCTTCTGTATACAAATAAATAAGGCTTTATTGCGATGTCAGAAGTTAACAAACCAGTCAATAAAATCAATACCTCACTTTTTCTTGCTTATATATCTAACTTTTCTCCACCTTTCCTATGTTCTGTGTTTGTTCTCCTTACACATTAACACTCTGAAGGATATATTGCTCTTATGGTGTTGTTCAGTAAATAGTGATCGGAAGAAAAGTCTGAAGAAGCACCATCTCAGTGATTTAATGCTCTGCCTATTTATTGTGTACTTTAACATATACCTGCCTGATATAAATCAGGGAGATAGAAAATGTCTTGATCTATACATCAGAGTGCTATAGATTTTTAATGTGTATGATTATAGTAAGGTCTAAGTAAGTTAGGTTCATATTGATATATTTAACTAAAAGTTCTCCAGGCCTGAATTGCACTATCATATAACCATTGTCCAAACAGCATAGCTACATTGCAACATAGAGCTGCTTATGCCTCTGTGGTTAAGGTTGTGTCAGCATTTCCATTATGCTTCACACTTTTCAAATATTTATAGCTTGGCTGTAAAATTTGCTTTGGCCTGAAACTTGGTGAACCAGAAGTGGGATCCTACAAATCTTCACTCAAGAAAGCAAGCTATTCCATTTCAGCTTTTTCCTGGGTCCTGCCAGATCACAATTCCAGGTAAAATTTGTGAGCCTGGTTGCTTTATTTTCTTAATAAAAAGAGGATCAGGTCCCTTTAAAAATATTCTTTAAAGAAAAAAAAATGTATGGAAGGCCTGGAAAATAAGACTTGATTTTGTGATGTGATTAGGTCCCTAACTCAATAATCTCTTGTTTTCAGTACTTGGAAGAAGAATTAAAATTAACAGCAAAGCTGCTGCAATGTAAAAACTAGCCATGGGGCATATGCACTGAATTTTGTTCCACTAATTGCATTTTCTTGTGGGTTTTCATCTGGGATCTAGCACACCTCCTAAACAGCATAAAATTGGGAGGGCTCCAAATGAGCCATTCTCGTCTATCAGGAATACAAACAAGATCAAAAAAGCTATCTTATTATGTATGCTCCATGCAGGCTTCTTATTCAAAAATATTTTAACAGATGTCATGCTGGATAAATATAATGGCTCATCTGAGGCCTAGAAACACTTTATGCACAGTAGAAACAAATTTGGGCAGCATTTTTCAAATTGAGTTAAGGCCTTAATGCACACCCACAGGTTTCCTTAGACTTACAGACACAATATCTTTTCCTTCCTTTCTCCTTAGCTAGCTGAGCATACGATCTGCTATTGACAAAAATTTTCCTGTTCTGATGCTGCTCTCTTGGTTCACTGCTGAAATACACCCTAAATCTGCACCTGTATGAGATTTCCTTGGAGCACTGGCTGGGGGACAAACACAAGCCCTTTCTGCAGGGCTCCAGCATCCTACAGGGCACCTGCAGAGTAACACAGGATGTGCAGGGAGCACAATAGCATCCCCCAAACCCTTTCTTTTTGAAAAATGATCACAGGCAGGGTTTGCCCAAAACAGCAGAGGGGAGCAACACATTCCTGCACTTTGTTAATCTACTCTTGTGAGCAGTCTCAGTGAAATAAATGCTAGCATGAAACGCTGGTGATGCTTCTTTATGCTCCTGGGGGAGCCACCCCTGTGCATAGTGAGTGTGTGGTACAGCCCTGAGGGCTTGGACAGGTTGCAAGGCTTTACGAGGCTTCATAAGAATTTAAATATTTTCTTTTAGTTTACACAATTTTGTTTGATATTGAAAAACGAGGCTCTGGTAGTTGCACAGATGCAAGTACTCAGCTAATACAGAGTGATACCTACTGTGAACAGCATGACAAGTCCTTACATGGAAGTTACTTTCTTTCCCACAAGTTTCATTTCAGGTCATATAGTAACACTGGGACAATTTGTGGCAGTAAGACTCAGTCTTGCCGCTTCATATTAAAGTGGAATGTTTCTTTAAAGTGTGTTATAGGTTCAGAATCTAATGGAATTTTTTCTTCCCCCACCGCCAGAATGAGGCGCATTTGCGCATTTGCGCGTCATTCTGGCAGTGGGGGAAGGAAAAATTCCATTAGATTCTGAACCTATAACAAAGTGTCTCTGACTTTTGCAAAGTTTGAAATCTTAAGCACTGGGTTATATGGCAGTGCATGAGTCCTGACCTTCCAGGATGGCATAATGGTTGTGTTGTGTCGTGTCATATGCTGGGGCCAGAGGCTGTCCCAGCTGACTGCTGTGCCCTGTCGGGGCAGCCTGCACGGCAGGGGGGTCTCAAAGCACAGTCCCTGCCTGTACCATTTCCATGCTGGGACACCTCAGTCCTGGAGCAGCCCTGGCAGTCCAGCTGCTCTTAAATCCCAGCAGGATGAGTACACGGAGTGCCAGGCAGGGCCTCAAGCAGCACAAATATCAGTTCTGCTAAAGGCACAGCAGCACCCTTAGAGGCTGATGGGGAGCAACACAGTGGAAGGGAGCTCATCCAGCAGCCCGTCTGCCAGTGTTTGCTGTTTTCAGTAGGGGTTGATCTTTCTGATCAGCCTTTCCAGGGATATCTCCCCCAAATATTAGGCCACTGTCATGAAGGAAGGCAGAGTCACTGCTGACTTGATCAGTTATTTGAGCATCCTGTACCCAGCACACTCCAGGAACAGGGCCCACTCTTCAGAGAGCAAAAGCAGGGCAGCATGACCAGTATGCCTTGGGCACTGAAATAACTTCATATCACAACTTCAGGCTGACCCACTGTGGGAGACATAGCACAAGGAGTAGGGGGGGAGAAAAAAAAAAAAGAAAGAAAGAAAGAAAAAAGAAAGTGATTTAGTCACTGCAAAGAAAAGTGACAATATTTATGTCTCCTCTCTAGGTTTTAACCTTCATTCATCTCTTTTTGAAACACAGAGTTCTAAGGGATTGGTTACTCTTTCCTGCTCAGCTTCTCCTTTTGCTGTGCTGTTTTCCTCCTCTTTTATGAGGATCCTTGGGTAAAACCCCTGAAACATTGACTTCAAGAGTATTAAAAATATGTGGGGCTAACTGCTTACGTTTTTAAAGGCAGGGTGGCTCTGGAGAAAAAAAAGTCTCAAATGCAGTATCTAAGGCAATTTTAAACACACTGTTTCTTCTGAGAATAACTTTGTGTTTGGAAAAAAAATATTTTGCATTAAAATGGGAAGAGTGGAGGAAATCACAGCAGATGGTGAGAGATCCTGCTACTAACACAAGGGTTTAAAGCACATCAGGGAATCCCGGAGGCCCTTTACACTTCACCCTCTCATGCTGGAATTTCCCTGCTAGGAGCAGCTCATCTTCCAAGAGTACTTTCCTGCTCCACTAAGACAAATATTTTCAAACACAGTATCATATTCACACTCTACTCTTCTACTTACCAAAGACATAAATACCTAAATATTTCAGAACTATAATATAATGCAGTAAGATTCAGCATAATAACATCCATCAGAAAGGACTTTAAAGAAAAACATTGCATTTTCTGTATGAAACAATATATAATGATCATTGCCTGTGAATGGATCAATCTGGTTCCAGTGGAGCCGCTGCATAAGCATTCAAGACAGCAATAGCTACAAGCTCTAGTGAGATACTTTTCTTCCCAATGTCATCTCATTTTATTCCCCCTGAGCAAGGCTGAAAGTCATGCTGAAAAAAAAATTCAAAGGCAGCTTTCTCTCCCTGCCCCCATTCTCAAAATTCTTGATTTTATTAATAATTCTCAAAAGGCTAGCAAATTTCAATTTTGAAATTTGAGTGCACACATTGAGTACAATTACAATCATCACAAATCCTGGGGTTTATGGGTTTACAGTGTTTGGGGGTTAAAAGTAGACCCTGGGACAAAACAACACATATATAATTTGTACTTTAAAAGAAAAGCTTTTTTGTTTTAAAATCCTTTTGCCATTTAAATTCTATACAATTGATAGGAATAATGCAGGTGGTTAAATGTGTCACTGTCATAATTCTCCTTCTTTAACATAGTTATAATAATTTCAATGAATCAGAAGAATCAAAACTGAGTGTTTGTATTTGGAGGCCAGATCTCACTGAATTTCCCTCCACCATGAACCAAATAGAGCTTTTCACCACATTTCTGCCCAACACTTTGACAGACAACTTGATTCCAAAACAATATTTGAATTCAAATAACTCTCCATGTCTTTAATATGCACCAGTTTGGTGTTATTCTCAAGCAGTATGCTGGAAAGTTGCAAAGGGTCATGACAGGAGTGCCACATACCAAGATGTGTGTCAGAGCCAAGTTTATTCAGCTTTCAGTCTTCATGTACCCGCAAGGGTTTTGTTTTCTGAATCCCCAAACTTTTCTGGAGCAGATGTGGAGTCATTTATACAATCTCAGTCTAAGAATAATAGCTTGGTTTTTATGGGTCCCCAAGTGCAGAAACTGGAGGCTGAAACCCCTTTCCTACCTCTTCCAGGAAATTCATGGGTTCTGGGGCCATTCATTTTCCTGAACATATTTGATAGCTTTTACTGCTGATGCAACACAAAACTAGAGTGCCAATGAACACGGAAAAATTATCACTCACTTTTAATAAATGACAAGAAATACTAATGATGTGGTAATAGCAGCTGACAGCATTATTAGCATGAATATTTTTCTGCCCCATTTACCTTGGGGGACAATTTCCCAAAGATAACAAAGGCCAGGAGTGAATTCACATCCCAAACTGAGCAGTCAAACACAACCCACAGTCAGGATTTTTGAAAATGTAACTCATTTATCTGACAGACCTGTACAGTCTTCTCCTTTCCATGTGCTACAGCAGAGGCAAACACCTGGAACACAGGAGAAGTGACAACTCTCATATTACCAGCTAAGAAGGATTGTTTTAAAAAACCCAGCTCTACAGTCAATTTTGTGCCAAACTCCTATCCTCTATACATTAGACAGGAGCAGTGAACACTGAATGGGGGGATGCACCAAAGCAACCCTTCTGGTCAGCACTGTCCTTAGTCCACTCCCTCATCTGGCAGGACTGCAGCAAAGCTCCCAGGAGGATGTTGTAGTTTTTTAGCTCTCATTGTTGTCATAGTCAGTGCACCTCAACAGTGCAAAATGGCCAGGTATAACCATCCCCTAGGCTCCAAAGCTTCCACAAAACTACTTTGCATCCTGTTTCCCCAAGTCCATGCCTTTGGATTCCCTGCTATTTCCAGAGTCACAACTATTCCAGCCAGTCCCCCTATGTGACCACATAGCCACCTACTTTCTCCTGAAGGGCCATCACTCTGTCAAGTCCATTTGCAGAAGACCAAGACAGTCTGTGTGGGAGCACCTTGCTGGGCTATCTTTAGAGTCATCAGTTTCAATTATTTTCTGCCCAGTAAGCCATGAATAAAAATAACAAACCCCAACATTTATTAGACCTAATAAGATTAGCAAAATATTAATGTTTATAGCTGTCAGTCATTTCAGCAGCAATGATGGTGCTCAGTGAAGACTTTCCATTCTTTTGCTTACTGTGGTTTAAGGTCTTGAAGGACTCTGTGTTGCTGTTTCATGTGTGAGTAGGCAACCCCCCCGAAACTATTTTTTGTCTCATCAAAGTTCCCAGCAAGTATTTTGTTGATTTTTTTTGTGTGTGTTTCTGTTTTGTTTGTTGGATTGGTTTTGGATTTTGTGGGGGTTTTTTTGTTTGTTTGTTTTGGTTTTTTTTTTTGTTGTTGTTGTTTGGTTGGTTTTGGTGGTGTTTTTTGTTGTTGTTTTGTTTTGTTTTGTTTGTTTTGTTTTGTTTTGTTTGTTTGTTTGTTTTTGTGGGTTTTTTTTGTTGGTTGGTTGGTTTTTTGTTTATAAGGTCAACCCCAGGAGTTGTAGATTTCTTCCCAAATTTACATCCAGTTGGCCAAATTCTGCTCTCTGACGTTCATGAAGTTCAATTGAATACAGGAGAGTTCCAATGGATCCCTCAAAAAGAGGAATCCCATGAAGGTCTGACTGTCCTCCAGCTCTGCTGGGAGTTTATAGATCTGGCCCTGACACATCTTATATTAGGTAGGCATGAGTCAACATCTTTTAGTGTTCAGTTTGAAGCCTACACATTTCTGCTTAATTTCAGTATAACTAGCCACACTGCCAACACATACAGGCATGGGGATTAAGTGACAGCTAAACAAAACCTCTCCTGCACCCCTGTTTTTGTGCTTAAACATCTTGTCCTGTGCAAAGAACACAGAGGTGCAACAGCATATATTTCTGCACCTAGTCCATGTGTTCATGCACCTGCTACAACAGATGTGCTGGCAAGCCTTTCATTGCACCTCTGCTGTGCATCAGAGGGTGGTACATATTCTTAGCAGCAGGATGGGCTCCCTGATCTGGTTCACCACAGGGTTGCAGTGCACAGGGCAGAGCAGGGTCAGTGTGGAGTGAGGAATCTTGGGCATTAAGGGTGTTAATGGCTCCTTCTGCAGGAAGCATTCAGCTTTGGGCATCTACTGATGTGAACATACACAGTGACTTACACTTGGGCCAGTTATTTTTATGACCCTGATGCCAAAACTCAATCCTAAGAGCTCATGCTCTGGTAGACAGAACTGGAAATTACTTCAAGCAGCAAACCATGCTTGAAGATCTTGTTTTCAAATTTTTGGGCAGGTACAACTTAATACAGTTGAAACACCTTTGCACAACACCCTTGGATGTTCATACATTCATTCCAGAGGGAGGAAAGGCTGACAATGTAAGTTTTACACAAAAATTCCTCCTTTCATGGAACATTACTTGCTTCCAAACAGCACAGCAGAGCAATGCAGAGGGTTTTCTGCCTTCTCACATAGAGGAGAGAATGCATTCCACCAACAGCAAGCAGAGCTGGTATGTCCAGTCACACAAAAGCCTGGATTACTTAGACTGGCAGTATGAAACACTGAGCTAGGAAATGAACCTGGCAGCAGGCCAGGAGATAAGATCCAGAGTGGCTCTCTGTATTCTAATGCACGTGTCTGAATCAATGCTCAAACCAACAGACTCCCTGGCACTCTGTTTGTTGACATGTTGCTCAACTCCATGTCAGCCAACACATTCACCATTCTCAGAGGGAATCCCTGTGGATTCCTGGGGAAGTTTTCCTGGATGTGAGTGCAGAAACAATTTTTAGGCTTTTCAATCTCCCCTCTGCTGATTGGAAAAAAATAATAAATACAAGAGGATCTAGATTATTTAACATATGTCTGTTTGGTTAAATTACAGTTCAGATCCTGAAGTAGATAGATCTGATTTACAAAGGGAAATTGATTTCAATAAAAATTATTAACTGACTTCCATAGATTTGACACAGCATGTCAACATCATGACATCTAATAAAGACCAGGAGGAACACATGAAAACAGTGCCATTTGCCAAGGTCCCAGAAAATGCTGAACCACTGTCTCTGTGTCCCATAGGAGGGATATGAGCCTCACTTGAGTTAAATATTACTTTAGACATGCTCTCATCATCCTTGAAACCTGGAGATTCCCTCTAATAATAAATTTATCATGCATTTCAAAGTGCCTTGGTTTTCAGATCTGTACCAGGGGCTAGCAGACAATTCAAATGAGACAGAGAAACCACCACTGTTTACAATCAGCATAACATGAACAAGATAATGAATGTACTTCACCATCACTGTTAGTCATAGAGAGAACAACTCAGCAAAGCAACTCCAGTGACTGGCATTATTAAACTGTGTACAGGACCCTTTGGCCACCCTGGTATTTGAACAATCATGTTCTGTGCCATTCTGTTCAGAAATTTTGGTGTGATTTCTGTTGCATGGCTGAGCTGGTGGGAATTGGTACCCATGTCCTCTGAAGGCAACAGTACATGGTTACCTTTCCCCCCTCCTCTGTCTTCTTTCCCAAATCTCCCTCAACTACCTCCTTGTCTTGCCAACAGGAAGATGTATTTATTATTTGTGAAGATTTCAGAGATGCTTAATCTTGTAAATCTAGTTAAGCACTGAAATCCCATTTCCTGAAAGCCAGAATTCTTTCTGTTGGATAGTAACAAGCCAATGCTGTGAGTTCTAACCATGCTCAGGGAAAGAAAAGGACACAAAAACTTAGTTTTCTCTAGCTTTTTAAGAACATCCTCCTAGATCTCTGGTGGCCCTCATATTAAGACTCATCCATTTGTCTTATTCCCAGAAGAAGCCAAAGCTTGAACAGGAAAAAACGAAGTTCACATAGCAGATCTATTTCTCACTTTTATCTTTCAGGTAGATGTTTCTCCCACCTCTAATCTACATTAAAAAGAAAAAAAAGAAAAAAAATTAAAAAAAAATAACCACCAAACCAAACAACAAAAAGAAAATTAGTTAAATGTTGGAAGTCTGGAAGCTCTGCAGTCAGACACAGTAAGATGTGGTTCAGATCTAACTTACTGTCTGAGGGCTTAGTGTAAGCAACCTGAAACAACAGAAAAGGTCATCTCTCTCCTGCATCTAATTGTTTGGACCAGTAAAAAAGGAGAAGAAATAAGATGTCCCCCACCTATTTCGCTGATGGAGAAACTCAGGCACAGGGAGTAGATTGACCATGATCTTGCCCAAGATTGACCTGTCCAAGATGATGTGAAAAATCCATGTCAGAATTGGAACTGATCTTTCCTCTGGAGCAGTTTTGTGCCCAGCCCTGAGCACAAATGAAAGCAAAAATCAAACACCAAACAACAATAAATGTTATTGGCAGCTGGAAAAGTAGAAAACTAGCTTGTGGGGACAAGAAATTGCACTTTAAGATGAATGCAAACATTGTTCCAAAAAAATCTAAAGAATATCAAGCTGTGGAAAGCCAAAACATTCCACACAAATTGATGAGAAACTGCAAAGAAGATGATTTTAGGCTTTTCATTTTAGGCTTTTCAAAGTAGGTGATAGTAACAGTGTATGCCAAGAGGGCCAGGTGTAGCCTGTAGTGAGATGCAGCAATCTGTTTTTGAATCCTCCCTGTGTGGCCCCTGTTATTCCCCTTGGAGGTGTGAGAACCCTCTCTTCTTGAGCCAAAGAACATTGACTGGATCCAAATTCTTTTCCCTTTAGCCTCTTTCTCTTATCCATTGAAGTACATGAAGTATTCTGATGAGTGGACAAGATCATTCTGTAGCCATCCAAGGTATTTGTCAAGGGACTGTATTTAAATATGCATTATTTGCAACAAAGGAATACAACTAGGAACGGTTATTAGAAAATTAAATGCAGCTATAAATTAATTTCTGTAATTACTATTCATTAATATTTAATATATTTATATAAAGGATAAATCTCCTCAATTCCCTAGGCATCCTGCATTTAATAATGCGGATACAACTTATCTCCTTCCTGTTGCTGAGACTGGATTTGTAATAACCAGTAATGTTAAATGTATTTTTTAAAATCAATAATAAATAAATACATAAACACTTCCCTCCAGAATGCTCCTGACGTTATTCAAAAAATTAAAAACAAAACAAAACAACAACAAAAACAAACGACAAAACAACTACAGAATGCCAAGGGACTTCATAACCATTTCATTACTACCTTCCTAATTGTATGTGGTGGAACTGCATAATCAGTTTATTGAAATTGAAATCTTTGGAACTGATTCTCCCTACAGACAGTAACAATAAGCATCCTGTGCAATAACACAGTACTTAATGTAATATAAACATTATATGCACCAAGCTTTAAACATCCCTTGGCTTCTCCTGCTGGAATTGGACATTTTTAACACTCTTGTGTTCTGCCTCTGCAGTGAATCAAATATCTAATTTACAGACTGCAAAACACAATATTCCCATATTACAATAAATAAAGGAAGATACCTTCAGAAAACAGACACACACACAATTGGTATAAGGATAAGCAAGACTACATTTAATAAAGTGTAAATAAAGCAGACCCTTCTAGAAAATCTGAATGGATTTTGATGCACAATATGAAAGAAATTGCTTCTGCTTCCCACTGTGTCCCTGTGCCTCTGCAAATAACTAAGCTGAGACTACACAGTCCAAATCCAACTTACTCCTGTTTAGCAAGGGCATTTTACTCCTGTGAGTAGGCCCATTCATACAAACAAAACTATTTTTAATTAAGTGTTTTTATAACCACATATCAATAAAATGACTCTCTAAAGTAAGAGGTTCACATTTCAGTTTTCAGGATTACCATGATAGCAAGTAACAATAAGACTAAGAAACATCCACCTGCACATCTTTGAGTCAACATTATGTCAACAAAAAGAACTCAAAACCGAGGAAAAAGTGGTATCTTTATCTTTCAACAGCAAATTTAAAAAGAAAAAAAAAGCGGAGATTTTATTACTATTTTATTATTCTTACTAGTGTTTCAAAGTATTTTGTCATCTTTAAAGATCAGGAAAAGGTGCTTTTTTTTGTTTTGGAAAAACTCTGGTTGATGGGTTTTGATCTCTTTTCAGGGGCTTCTAACAGCATATTTAGCAAAGCCCTTACCAAACAATAGTTTGATCCTTCAATTAAAGAGGACTAGCTGGTCCCACTAACATTTCCAACAAACAGTTAAAAAGAAAAAAAAAAGAGAAAAAAGTAGAAACTGAAGCTGAAATAAATTCTAATATCAAAAAAGTACTGGAGAAAGTTTCTTCTCTACAGTTCTATCATCATGTGCCAACAAATAGCATGTGAACACCTTCAAATGCCTCTCTCAGTCATCTCATCTTAATAAAGTTTTATAAGACACTGAAAATAAAATTAAGATTAGGGCTACTAGATATTGGACTGTTCAGTTCTCCCATAGCCTTCCCCCAGAGTCAACACTGATGGTGCAAAACAGTGGGGCGTCACCACCTCTGTGAGACTTCACAAGCACAGCCAGTCAGCAGAAGTACCAGCTCTGCTTCAGGACAGGGGACTCCAGGGTTCAGTACAGCATTTTGTGACACTATTTTAAAATTTATGAGAACATAACAGCTTTGCAAAGCCATGCAAGGCATCAAACAGACTGCTTGGAACCATCTCCATGCTTGACCAAAGCCTCACAACACGGATGGACAGCACATCACAGTCTGTCTGGTTAGTGTCCTAAGAATGGCAGTGACTGAATAAGTTGAAGATAATTCTAAACACAGGGGTCCAATCGTATCTCTCAGTATTTTCTGGTGCCAACACATGCCATGAGATACAGCACTAACACTTTGGGAGGTACAGGAGGAAACAGACTCGACAAGAGCGTAAGTGACTGCAGAGGGCAAGAGATGACACAATGTCTTGCCCATGGGGTGCCACTTTGATTGCTAAAACCTCTGTCTGGCAAAGCACTTGAAACACATAAACCTCCCAAAGACAGGAGAGACTGACAAGGTGAACAGGAAGACTCCTGTTGATCTGAAAGATGACTGTTGGACAAAGACCACTTGGCTATATGTGAAGTACAGGTTCATAACAAAAAGAGTCGCTTGCCACCGTTAAAACACTAGCGTGTTAAAACAGAATTAGAGATGGAAAGATAAGGGGAGAACACAGTCAACCAAATTTAACCACACTTTCTCCTCAGTGGGTTCATCCTCAGCTAAAATGTGAACAGTGGGGAAGCACTGCACATTTGCACCAGCTGAAAGCCCTCTTGAAACAATCTGGGAAAGAAGTAAACCAAAATGGATGTGACAATCAAAATATCACAAGCAGAACAATAACATTAATGCAATCTTAATGCAAAAGGAATGCAATTTATTTTGTTACTCAATACTGGCTTTCCTGAATATAACTCAAACCACTGGAAGTAGGTTGGATGCTTTTAACAAGTTTTATTTTATTCAATGTTTTATTTATTCAATAATTTTTGAAAATAACTTGCTGTATTGCACATGTGTGTGTATATATATATATTTATGTATTCCTCTTCTTTTTGAGTAAAACTATCCTCAGATCACCTCACACAAGTGCAAGCAGGCTAATGCCTTCACCAATAGAAATACAATTTCCCTCCCTCCTCCCTTTGTGTTAGGTTATGCTTCAGCATCATTCTGAATGATAAAGGATTACAATAGAAACACTCCTCTAAAAGTCAGTCCCCTCTGCTGCCTCATCTTTAAGCAAAATGTTGCACCTGCAGTTTGCAATAGTTACACATACCTAGTAGTAAAGGTAAGTTAAAGTACTCAAACTACACCAATGGTTTGGTTTTACATATGTATTTACATTCTCTAAATCATTCACCTCAAGAACATGAACCATTTGCAGGATCAAAGCTGGTTCAAGAAATTAACTGAAGAGGGAGTTGCAGCTTTATTACTTGAAGGCTTTCTTCCTGCTACATGATATATCAGGAATAGGCCTGAGTAGCAACTCTCTTTCCTCTTACTCTGGTGTATCCAGCGTTTTCCACCCCATCTCTTAAAATCTAATGTGAAAGTATATCTGTATCTGGGATGGTAAGAGAAAAGATTTTCAGAATTGCACCACAAATCAATTTCATTTTCAATATACATGTTTTGGATGGGTGAGACGCAGAGAAAGAGCATTCCGGACCAGGAGGATCACATCTATCACCTACATAAAGAGGTGAAATGCATGTGGGCTAATCTTGCCATGGCATGGAGAGCCTGTAAAAAATGAAACTCCTATCAAAGAGCACTGTGTTCTCCACTGAATAATTGTCATTGAAAAATTAGCATTTAGTGTTGCATGCAGCTTTTGGGAGAGCATCTCTAATGTTTCTGCAAGTCAGCAACACACCCTGCTCGCCAGCATGAACTTGGAGCTTGGAGAAGGGGCCAGCAAGGGGACACACAGCCCCGGTTTAGGGGCATCATGAATTGCATCTTCACCTGCAGACTGCAAGTACAGAAACATGAGCCTGGAAAGGAAGGTCTTTGACATTTTTGCTATAAGACAAACAGGCAATTGGCCCAGACTGTAAGGTAGCTCCTGCTGAGGAGTGCCAGCTTGCCATGGAGACAGCCACAGGGGTACACCACACCCAAAGGAGTATATGTCCATCTGATGGGAGCAAATCAAATCAGAACCCAATACAAAGAGGTAAAAGAGCTTCTCCTCTTCAGCTCCTCTTGTTCCCAGGAGCACACTGAGGCAGGTAGAAATGCTTTCTGACTCACCACAAATTCAGTAAATGGGACTCCCAAGGGAAGCTTGAACTAGATTGGTTTTGGAGCTCGGCAGCAGAGCTGCTAAATAGAACCAACGGCGTGCTTTAAATAAAAGCAGTGGTGTGTTAAAAATCCCTGTGCAAAGCCTGTTTACCTGTCTGATCTCTGCATGTTTCTTTTCCACTCCCTCCCCAACCCCCAAATAAAAAATAATAAAAAATAATTAAAAAAAAAGAGTAGATTAAAAGGTGTAAGGCAAACCTGAGACTCTGCCAGACTCTAGGAGCTTATGAAACATGCAATGGTTCTATGGCTCCTTCTCTGGACTGCAATATGGTAACTTTCTAACAGGGCCTGGTCAAGCCCCATGCTAGCACAGAACTGTGTCTTTAGTGATGGACTGGTACTTAAAAATGGTAACTAGTGGGGAAAACAGGTCTTATTATTCATAAGACCATAAGAAGATTTTTAGCGGTATTATAAAAGCAAAAAGGGCCATCCCATTACTCCCATGCTTGAACTCATTTTCAGTAAGGCCAGTGCGAGAAGCTCAAACCGACATCACTAGGAACCATATCAAACCACACATCTTATAAACACAAACGCATACTAGATCTGAGAAGCACTTTCTTGACACTAATGTAGTCCAGAGATGACAGGAAAACTATAGCTTTTTAAAGCTGGAAAGCAAAGCTGGTTCATGACAACATTTTCCTCTGGAAGACAGTAATCTATATTTCTGTAAGTGCGTTACACTCTGGATTTCCTTTGCACGGTCTCAGTTCTCCTTTCTACCCTTCTTAGTCAGCATGCCAAATTGTCAGGGAGAGTCACAGCACTGAGGGGCAAGGCACTAAAACTTCTTACTATCACCTATTGTCACAATGTGCAGCTACGTGACCTGTTTATCCTGTTCACCCGCTCTCCTACAAAAAAACGCAGTGAAGGAGGAAGGCAACTTGGATCAGGACTTGATGCTTGGGAAAACTTCATCTTCCTGAGGAAATTTTAGTATTATTTCCATTACTACCTTCAGTAAGATGCATTACCAGAAGGCTCCCTCAGATCTCTGAGATGCAGAGACACGGCAAGGTCTGCAGGGGAGGGCACGTTCCTTGGCAGAGAGGCAGAGGACACGAGGCTGCCTCTGGGAATGGTGAAGGGAGCCCTCCACAAGCAGTGGCACCTGACCCTGACCTGCAGGGCAGACAGCACAGGCACTGAAACAATGCCCAGCTTTGGCTTCCAGCTGCCACAATGGTACAAAAATGTGCCAGTGTGAAAGGGACACTCGTGGACCAGAACAACAGTCAGCAGCTTTTCTGAACACACAACATTTTAAATTGTCCAGTAGACACATGACATCAGGCCTGCAATACAGGCAAGTATGAAGTCTCTCTCTGGTCACAGTAGCAGGTAGGGAGAGCAAGAAAAGAAAGTCAGGAGCATTTTGTCCATCTTCTGAATTGGGATTTCTTGACTACCAGTCTCTATACTCCAATCACTAATCCCTGCATCCAATAGCTGAGGAAGCTCCATGCATGTAACACTAATCTTATCTTGATGCTGGAAGAAAAACAGATCAATACAGTATTCATAAGCTGATGTATGACTAAAGTATTGATGCAATTTTTCTCCGTTGTTTCAGTGCCTTGCTATTTCTATTTTGCTTGCTTTTCTACGTATGCAAAACACATGCTCTTTCTTGCTGTTGTATACTCTGCTCTTTTTCTTTCTGTAAGAAGAAATAAAATTAAGAAAAGGCTTTCACAAGACTTCTGCTTGTCTGTATCAGGGTTGCTTCAGCATTACAGGGTTCAGTCCCACCAGACACTGAGACATTGTAGTTTATGAAAACTGGGAACATTTTGGCACCGGAATTAGTGCCTAGTAGAAACAATGCCCAAAATTCTTTACCTTTCATTCCCACTATCTAATTTAATATTCTCAGTAACCTTAAGTCTTGCTTTCTTTCCAGAACTTCTGTAACTTCTGGGGATAGCTCCATCCTTATATCCTGTATTTATACAACACCTAATGCCATGAAATTTCTTGTACAAAGAGTGGGATTGCCAAGAGACAATACAATAGTCAACTCTCCTGAATTTGACCAAGAAGAATGGGCTAACAATATTCTATTAAAACCCCCAAAAAGTCACCCCCTTATGTTATTTAATTCCCAATACTCTTTAAACTAATTAAAAATAAATTTCCAAAAGTATTTATTTTTTTTAAGACACAATTTTTTTTGCTTATTGAATTTTCCCTGCTTGACAATAGAGACTGCTGTAAAGCCTATGTCTCAATATAGGAATAATTTGATCTGTAGGCCCAGGTAGAAAATATCTGATTCTATGCTATTTTATTTTTATTGGAAAATGCCAAAGTAGTTAAAACCAGTTAACTGAATTTCTCCAAAACTCTATTTTCAGAAGAGGAAGAACAGAGCACCCATTTCTAACACCCAGAATACAATTTCAGACCACAGCCAGAACTGGAGGGGAAGAGAACCAGACCAGGATTCCAAAGAGCAGAAAGTCCTCCAGTGCCTTCCATACTTGACTGAGTCTGGGAGCACTGAGATCAGACTGAGGACACAAATCCAAGTCTCTCCCCATGACACCAGACCCCCATTTCCTCTAAGTTGCATGTTCCTCTGCAGCTTCTTTTAGTGAAATAGCTCCATTTCTTTTCCAGAACTGGAACTAAGCCAGGCACAAACACTTGGTGGGATTGGGACATCTTTCTGGAAGAACAGCATGCTGGGGTTACCCATTTGGCTAAACCTTGCAACTCCAGTAACTGTTCCCCTATATGTTAAACGTTGACAATCGAGTGTTGAAGCTGCAGAGCCTTCCCCTACAGTGGGATTTCAACCAAAGGACAAGAACTGCACTAATATTAACTATGGCCAGACTGGCTCCTGGGCACACCCCAAAGTACCTTTATGCAGAACATGAATTCTCTCCCTAATGCTGCATGTTCAGATCCAGTTGCTGCCATTCCAGCATGAAGTGTCACACCTGTCCCATAGATGGACCACACAGTACGATCTGCCAACAGATATTTCCCTAAGTTTGCTTCCATTGCTCTTGCCTTGGATTTCTTATAGTCATCATGATACAAATTTTCTTTGCTTTTCTTACCAGCTTTGTGATGCTTATAAACATATTGTAAAATAATATGCAAGCTTTTTTGGTGTTTTTTTTTTTTTGTTTTGTTTTGTTGTTGTTTTTTTGTTTGTTTGTTTTGTTTGTTTGTTTGTTTTTGTTTGTTTTGTGTTGTTTTTGTTTGTTTGTTTGTTTTTGTTTTTGTTTGTTTGTTTGGGTTTTTTTTGTTTGGTTTGGTTTGGGGTTTTTTTTAGAAAATACTGCAATATAAATAATATAGAACTATGAAATCTAGGTGGGTGCTTTATCCATATGGTATTGCAAGGCATGACATGCAGCTCTAATTCAGACCTTGCCCTGTCACGTGCAAATATTTTGTTAATGCATCTCACATGGATTTTTTTTTAACCTTTATTCCCCTGATTAGCTGACTGATTCAATGGGAATTATTTGATTCCAGTCTCTCTGCAACAACAAAATGTTTTCTTTTGTCAGTCTCCAAAAACATAAAACTACTATTGAAAGTTAAATTAGCTTAGAATACAGAAATAAAGTATCTTGACTTAATGGTAGGCTTAAGGTGAAAGCCCTTCACCACACTTATATAACAAATTACAGAACATTACTCTAAGAGGGAAAGTCTTGCCTTCCCAAAGCAGCACATTTTCTACACTAGGAAGTCTCCACTGAAAACACTTCAATGTCATTACAATTTTATGTAGTGAAAAGATATTTTAAGTGGCTTTCTTATTTTTTTCCAGAAGATTTTATGGATCCTTCTAAGCCTTGCTCAGTTCAGCTTGATCCAAATACACCTGAGAATCAAAAAAACAACTGCAGCAAAACAAATGCTGACTGGCTGCCAGCTCTGTTTCTGCAGGCGTGTTTGCATGTGCTTTCTTTTATCCTGGAGCTGATACAGTGGATGGAGACACTGACCTCATTAGATATTGTTCACACCTCACATGATCCCAATGCCAGCAAATCCTCACTTCCCTGCCCCATCATTCCCTGCACTGCTGCCAACCAGGGTGGGGGAATTCTGCTCCCAACAGTGATATTACTCACGTCAGTAAGGTTACGGACACACAGAAATATTTCTGAAACCAACAAGCCATGGCATTCACTGCACAAAAAGTGTGGCACAGAGATAATTAAAAGTTCACCAGTTCAATTGGACTGTCCATATTTTACCATGTCAATAGACTTAAAGAGCCACTGGAGGAAGAACGACATAAGTCAGAAACACAGCTGAGGCCATTAAGCACAAAATTTCCAAAACAGTCTTGGCAGATCGTCATGGCTCTATCTTATACAGTCTGTCATGCCAAGTTTCTCAGACTTTCACTTGAAGGATTAAGACTTTCTCCTGAGACATGTCAGGCCAGGCTCCCATGAATTCCAATTGCAGTGCTAGGGACTGCATGGGACTTGGGATAATTTATTATGAAGCTGGCTTCCCAGGCCTTTGATAATTTATTACAGATCTCTCAAACCTGCTTAAAGAGCTGTCCTTGATCAGCCAATTGTCTAAGTTACGGGGGGAAAAAATTCAATCCTAGGCTGCATAAATAAGCTGTAATAAGAAGTAAACACTTCATGGACACAAAGAGATACAGACAGCACAGAAACCTCACTCAGCTGGCTGCACTGTTTAAAATGTCTCCAGTGACCACAACACATAAGTCCATCAAGGATATTTAGTTTGATGCTCTGTTAGAGTATTACACAATAATGAAGGAGATGTAATATCCTTAATGTGAAGGTTACATGTAGTTATTTAACTGGATCGTCATTTAAAATTAAGTGCTGTATTCTATCAAATCAGAAGTCATTCAGGGTATAGTTTGCCAATGTTCCTGCAACCTATGAAGCCTAAAACCAGTTAATTGATACAAATTTTGAGCAGCTGTTAAACAAAATTGCTATTTCCTGATGATTAAAATTTCAAAGGAAAACACGGCCTTGCAGCTCCAAGGACTAGAATGGAGGATTTTGAAAAAAATCTCTGGTTCTTCAGAATTTAGAAGCTAAAAGGTAACCAAAGTCCTTAAACTGCATCTTCTAAACAGCAAAGAAGTGTCAGGTAAACATAACAAGCCTTTTATTTTTTAATCCACTTTATTTGCAGTGTGTGATGAAATCAGATAAGCATTTCTGAGTTTTCTCTAATAATGCAGTATGAAAATTATACTGAGATAAATCCATCTAGTCTACTCACCTTAAATAATTTTGATTTCTCTTGCTGAGAAAATGTCACTGGAGGTAAGGTTTCTTACAGAAAAAAAATGCAGCTCTATGTCATGAAAATGCCTCAAATTCCCCACTGTAAGTTAATGCAGTGTCTCTAAAATTACCGACACTATTCAGATGTGGGTCCAGCTCACTTCACGTAGTTTATTCTTGTATCAATACATTCTGAAGGTTCTACAAGCATCCAAACCAGCCAAGCAAAACTGCTGAAGAACTTTCCTAAAAGTTACTTGAAGAACTTGTATAAAGGTGAGAGGAAGAAAGCCTCTGTGTGTGTACCCCTTTTATGATGCCATCATAGGCATTGTGATGTTTGGCACCCACACCCTCTTTACGCCCTTCACCAGAACATCTCATGAAACCATCACCAAGCGTTAGGTCTTGCAGATTACTTTAGGAAAAGGGGTACAACTGAGACAGAAGGATGAAGACAGCATTTGTATGAAGGAAGGCCACATCACATTGCTGACTTCTTGGTGGTGTGATCTTTCCTGATAGAGTTCAAAGACCTGGCCACAGCTATTTCTTTGAGGATGCAGGAGCTGTGTCCTATTCTTTTCCCAAGGTGTACAGGTTACCACTTCTGTAGTGCAATTATGTCTCCCTCCAGACATCTCATCTGTCAGTATGGTTCTTTAACCCTTGGAATGAGCTTTTAGTGTTCATACTGAGACTTCAAATATATGAGTCTACTGGGAATTGTCATGATGGGCAATTAGCTTTCAACTTCAGTGTAGAGTAATATTTTCCAAGCATTTCACATTTCACATTTCCAGATCAGATGTGCATGCCACTGATGCACTGGTGTTTCACAGCAAGGATGTGGAGAAGGTCGATGAGCACCACCACAGAGTTCCAGACTGCGGCAATGCAATTACTGTGTGCAGATATCTTTGCTGCTTTCCTGCTGGGGGGATCTCTTTCCACTAATAATCTTGGAAAAAACCTCATATTCCACTCAGAACAAAACTATCTGCTACAGAAATGTTGCACAAAGTACAACTAAGCAGTGTAAGTTTTGTCTGGCCCTCTCCCCACTGTGTTACTATGTACATTAAAGTTTTTCCTCCCTCCCTCACTCCTTACATCTTTGCAAGGCTTGTGAATTAAAGGCGGGAGCCGTGGAGGTGTGATAACCTGCCTCAGAGTCCCTAGGCTGCATGCAGCACAGCAAATCTTGCCATCACAGCTGCCACAGGCAACAACAATCCACCAGCAATATCTACACTCAGCTTGGTCAGAAAGCTTTTATTATAAAACAGGAACATCAGAAAAAAAAAAAGAAAAACGGTGAACAAGAGCCCTGCAAACACAGCCACTCCTTTCTCTCACCCAAAATTGAGGTGTTGAGGCAGGTTTTTGGTGCTGCTCACCCCGGGGTGCTCGGGCTGTCCGGGAACAGCAGGTGCGGGAGCACCATCGGCAGTCTGCAGATAAACAAAGCAGCAATACCTGCTATCAAAGTGTCAAGTATCTACAACCTCTAACACAACACAAAGATTACAGCAAACAAAATAGATGTCTAAGAGGCAAAGAGCTGTAGGAGAGGAGGAGAGGAGTGATTGTGAGAGGGGAGCAGGTGAGAATGCCTTCCCTGACACTGCAAATGGTGCAGAAACGCGGGGCTGACATGTTGTGACTACGAGTTACCACTAAGACGTGCTTTTTACAAACCCAGGCTCCTTCCTCTTAGAGTACTTTAGAAAACATTATCAGGTTTGCAATCAGCCTAAAAGCAAAGCATGACTCGTAGGTCAGGTCGGAGAACTCAGCAGCATTAAGAACAAGTTTCCCCTGCAAACACTTGTGAGCAATGTGCTCAGATCTTTCAGGGCCTCATTAGGGATTGGTTTCCAGCGTGCATGGCAATTATTCCAGCCAGCTGAAGATTTCATCATGCAAAATCTTTGGGATTCTGACACACCACGGAAAGGCCAACAGCTAAACTACAGATGCAAAGTTGGAGCTCAATAAAACTGATTCCTGAAATGCAACTATTTTCAAGTGATACTAGTAGAGAACCTCTTAATTGCTGTCTTTATTGGTATTTTTGCCCTCTGAACCACTACCTGAAAACAGGCTATACCCTGCACAAGCCAGATATGTTGTGCAACGGAAGGTTTGAGCCTAATTCTTCTTTCCTGATACACTCCCTGTTTCAAAGGCAGAAAATGTCCTGTATTCCACCATTTGTGTCTCCCTGCTGGCAAAACTGCCTGCAGCTGATTGGGATGACCATGTCCCTGACACGGGGAAGGTTCCCAGTGCTTGGAGTAACTTTTGTGAACATTCCCCAGTGTATGTATTGGGAAAAGAGACCCAATGGCTGATCCAAGAGAGAATCCACACAGTGGGCGGGGTAGTGTGTGGGGGGATTTGTGTGTGTGTGAGGTGTCTGACAATGAAGAGGTTAAAGCTCTGCAAGTGTTTACTAGAGTGAAGAGTATTGTCAGTAAAAATAATAATAAAAAAATGTTAGAAGCAGATGGAGCGAATAATTTCCCAACCTTTGCTACGTAAACACAGCCTAAAGGCTTCAGGCGACTTTTACCCTGGTCTCTGTTTTTGTCAGATCAATGACAAGTCACGTTAACAGCGGTGTTTAATTCTATCAATATGTGACCAATTGTGTTAGATTGTTTGGCCATTGATTTCACTTAGTGCTACAGTTGAGCCCTGAAAGGAACTGCTTTCCCCTGCATTACCACACACGGTGACAAATGCCCAGCGCAGACTTTCAGTCTGGCATGCACAGGAGCTCTGACCACTTAAATGCTGGGGAAATACAACAGGATAGTCATGTGAGTGTTATTCTTTATTTATTTTCTGAATTGCCAGGCCGTGCCATGCGATTCTATTTAGGCTTGAAAGAGGTTGTTTATGGAAACAGCTGAGTAGACACTAAGACAGATAACAATTTATCCACAGGAAAATGAAAAGGCAGACCTGGGAAGCTGAAAAGGCTAACTCCTTTCCTATTTATTATTTCCTATTTATTGTGACTAGGCCACACCCTGAAGCATCTGCCTCAGTTTCTAGTAGCATTTGTTAATGCAAATTATACACACATCCCACATGTGGGTTTTGAACAGGGGTGAACTACCGACAGTGGTCTTTATTGTATCATATTTGCAAGGAAACCCCACTGCACCAAATTCCTAGCAGGGATTTATGCAGAGTTCCCACAACTGCCACAACACATACAGATGTCAGCCTGTGGCTTAAAGAAGAAACTCAGGATTTGTCTAGCCTTTGTCTTAACAATGAATAGGTTATTTATAAAATACTTATTAAACTGAGGTCATTTGCAAAAAAAAACAATAGAACTTCTGAAAATCATACCACCACACCACAGTCCCCATAGTTTGAAGTGTTATTCTTCCACTTGGAATTCTCTGAAAATAGAGATTTCAAATTACAGAAAATAACTTAGAAATCCTTAAGTTCTTACTAGCAGTAGGGTAAATCACTGCATATAAGACAACTCAAGCTACTTTGATAAACCCATATTATTTAAAGCAAATTATATGAATAGAAAAATTACATTCCACATGATTAAGGTTTGTGCTTCTTGAAGAAACACTGTGCCTTTCAAAAAAAACAAAATTATGTTTCCTTCAGGTATCCAGCTTACAATTTCATGGCAGCCCACCCCAAGTTGCTCCCATGGTCAGCTGTGCAAGAGAAAGCCTTGTTCTTCATAGGGCCACAGTAACACTGTTTAAATGATCCCATCTGCATCTCTCCCTGACTCCTCTTGGTGAGTAACAAAAACTTCTTTGATCTCTTAAACCCAAATACATACATTTCTATTTTACTGTTTTTCATCTTTCATGTAGAGATAAAACAACTGAGAGGGCTCTTGTAACTTCCACATGGCCATTCACCATCTCCAGGGGCGTTCCTGGGGCACAAGTGATGGAATGTGCAGGGGCTCCGTGAGGAGCACACAGGGAGCTCAACCAGAGTGCTGGGCTGGGGCTGCTGCACAACTCCACTGCCGATGGGGTCTGTTCTCTGCTCAGGGCATCTTGGCAAGGCTGTGAGACACAAATCCATTAACTGTTCTCTCAGTGTGTAGCTTTGCAGTTGTGTGGCACATCAGGGCTGCCACCAGCGCCCTCAAACCAGATGCACCCAAAAATCAGGAGTTAGTCTGGAATTCTTGAGGTGATAACAAATCTCACAGTTTTTAAGAAAATATTGACTAATTCTTTTCTTTTTTTTGGATCGTTTAGGCACTGTTTTCCGGCATGTTTCCTCAGAACTAGAAATATATTCTAATATTCCTTTTAAGATTTTATTCTAAATCCAAGGTATGTTGTTACATAAGCAAAAGCCAAACAAAAGCAAACCCAGGTAAGATCTGTAATATTGTGACTCGTATTTAACTCAAATTCATGTCTTTTGCTGTGCCCAAAACTGTGATACAGAACATTTATATGGCATTTACTGGCCACCTTGAAGAAGTATTTGCCTGGATAACAGTGACTGTGCCAGAAATACCAGCATGACAGAAATTCTGTGGGTTTTGGCATTTTTTTCTTGTTGTGTGAGGTTTTTTTAACTCTTTTAAAGCGTAGAAGAAACACAAAATATTTTTTTCCAATCAGCCAGTATTTAGTACAATCCTACTCCAAATAAGATACATACCAAGCACTCTAAAAGTTGAAGTTGAAGAAAAAGTGGATTTATAAACCACAGAAGTCACACTGAGAGGTTTTTCACTGATCTCAGAAGTCTGGGACCAACCCTAAAGCAGAGACATGCATTTGAAACACAGCACAGCCTCCTTAATTGAAAAAAAATACAAATATACACATTTCCAAAGGACTCAACTCTGCTTTCTCACTGACTTGCCTGCTATTATTAAAGGTAGGGAAAACAGCACTCCAACCATATTCTCCACTGAGTTGACAGGGAAGGTTTCCATCCATTTCAACCCTGTTTAACAAGATTCTGATCTTACAATGTTCATTTCTAAATATAAAGGGAGGGAAAGTGCACTTATTCGCATCAATTGCACCACTGCCACGGCACGGATACAGCAGAGAGTTTAATTTGAGTGTGTTTCCCATCCTCTCCCTCCTCCCAAGCCACACTCTCTTTAAAGAGGTTGGGGACAGCACCTTCTGTCCACTCTTAATTAAGATGGTCAAGAGGTGTGCATGTATTAAAATAGCACAGTCAGTGGGCTATTTTGTGCAGCTTCCTAAAGCCTTTAGCTCTTGTGCGCCTTTACAGCACTCAGCTTATCAATTTACTTGCAAATGGCTCCCTGAAGTATTAACCCGGGTTAATTATTCGTCAAATATGATTATGCAGTGGTAATGTAAAAAATCGGAAATGCAGGATGGAATTTTTCACTCCAGCGGTTTGGCAATTGTGGCAGCTGGTGGAGAAGCCGGAGTAATTACCAAGCCATTCCAGCTGGTGGATCAGCACTCTGGTTCAGGGCGGGCGGGGGAAAGAAAATAGCAATAAAGAACCAGAGGAGCAGGAATATGAGCCGTGCCAATCGACGTGGGGAAAATTTCACAGCTGCTGGTGGTGATAAATGAGAGACTGTGGCCCTACTTCTAATCAATACATGTAAATGCTACTCATTACAGCTTTTATACACACTTCTCAATTAGCCTTTCCTCCCACTGGTAACAAGGAATGTCATGCTTTCTGGACTGTGAAAGTGGTTCGGCAGTTAGTTCACCTGCATCGGTGAGACGCAGGAACAACACTCGCAGCTCAGCCTGGCAGCAGGTGGTAGCAGTGAAAGTCTAAATTCCTCCTGTAATGTGAATTAAATGAAATCCCAAGTGTTGTCATTTAATTAAATGGGTTTTTTAAATACCATTTCCTCTTTCTTGCAGTTCCCAGACACACTTACTCCTTTGCCTCACCCCAAGTCCTTCAAAGCGGGGGTGGGAGGAACACTAGCTGAAGTAAAGATTTAGACCTGTAAGACCAACCAAGTTCAGTATCTGAAAAACAGATAAATGAAAGATACTAAACCTGCACCCTAATATAGAAAACTTTCTTTTTTCCCCAGAGTGAAAGGTCTCCCTGTTTATGTCCTCTTAGTCAAAAAGGTTATTCACCCCCATTCCCCTTCCCTTGTGCTATTTGAAAGAGTAAGACAAGAGGGATGATCCACGCAGCAGCACCTCCTTTCTTTGCAAGGTTAAAAATCATCACCAATGATTATTTTGTGGGAGTTCAGCCCAGCAGAAGCACAATCACCACATGGGCTCACCACAGCCAGCCTCCTGAGGTTCCTGGTGCCAAGCTCACCTTGTATCTGTGGTTTCTCTTGATAAGGGCCAGCAAAGAACTCAACTCTAAATGGAAATACATCACTATGTCCCATTCCAGAATGTATCTTTCATCACAAGACTTACATTTTTTGAAGTGACAAAGTCTGTTTGCTTCTTTTTTAATCCTAAATGTGATAGCCCCACTAACAGAAAAGGAAACAAAACATCTCCTAATTTTTCACCAGTTCCACTGTCTAATGACCACACAGTCACCTTGCTTGCCTGAGTCTTACAGTACTTAATGTTTTTCTAAAGGTCCTGTTGTGGGAGTCAAATGAATACAGACTGGTTTTCTCTCTTCTCCCTCTCAAAAAAAAAAAAAAAAAAAAAAAAAAATTAAAAATCTCATCTTTTCAGGATTTTGGAGACTAGAAACATGAATACAAGGACCGCGAAGCCTCAAAACTGAAGAAGCAGGAAATTACTGTTAAAAAAAACCTAAAAAACCTATGATTTTTATATTCATGGTTTTGGGATTTGATGTTCCCAAAGCGATTCATCTGTAAACACATCCTGCTCATGAGAATCAATGCAGTTATTTTAGAAATATTTCCTTAAAGACACACAGTCACTATGTATTTCTGAAAACGTGGCCACACATTTTCTCCTTCAACTTAAAGAGTAAAATACCCCAGTTTTACCACCTAAGGCCTGATTCATCTATCATCATCAACTGGATTCTTCATGCACATCCAAGAGCAGCATCTGACCCTGCAATTTAACTCACACATGTAACCTTTCCACTTGAAAAACCACCATTGCACTTTGGGGGAACAATGTGCGCAAAAGGCCACAGGACAGGATTTTTGGTAGGTTCTTAGCTGTTAGCTAATTTGTCCACTTTACAGAGAAGTCAGGGGTGAAAGTAAAATTTTTTAAGCATCATTAACTAATATTTATCCATAATTTTAATTAATTTTGAGACATCTGCTTCTTCTGAGGGTCACAGACAGACAACATAACATGCTGGTTTAGAGCTTAAGTACTCAGGCTGCCTCTGCATTCAATCAGAGACGCAAGACACGTGGCTGGGTGCTTTCTTGCCTTACCCTTGAGCACATTGTGCTGAATAAACACCATGCAGCTGTGTAAAACTGAGTTTTTCCAACAAAATAGTGGTTGATTGAAGGTATATCACAAGATACAGTGCTGGTGTGCTACTCCTGCTGCTAGAGATGTGCATGACTGAACCAACACCTGATAGGTTGTGAATGTATGTGATTCTAACTGCATTTAAAAGATATACAAATGCATTCTGCATACATATATAATTCTAACTTCTTTAATCATAACTCATTTAACTGGTTTATTTCAATTTAATTTAAATTTTTCTCCTTTGCTGGTGGGTGAATATGGCTGCATAAGGCTGAATAATCTCCATCCAAGGGGGCAATTTGGCCCTTTGCACTAATTCAGCTACAGAGACTCTTCAGAAAGCTGTGCTAGAAGTGGGACATGCACAGCCTCACACTCAGGCAAGCCCTGAGGCAACCTGAGATTAGTAGGCAGCAGCTCCCTGGCACGAGGTCAGAGGCTGCAATAAGGACACCCTTCTCAAAGCAGGGTGTGGAGCTGCAACCCAGAGAAGACACTGGCTACTCTGTGAAGACAAAGAGCTCTGTGAAACAGCTGCTTCAGCTAGTGCCGAGCCACCCTCCTCCTCCTCTCATTGCTGTTCTCAGAGAGGTTAGGATGCTTAGTGTGACATTTTTCTAAGGCAAAACCACTAATTCTCTGTGGCAAAACCTCATTCAAGTCTAAGTACTCACAGCAGCAGTTTATCCCCTTCAGGAACACCAGCTTTAACTAAGATTCAGTTTGGATTAATGAGGATCCATGGACATTCTGTCCATTGAATGCATCAATATTTGCTTACTATTCTTCCACCTTAACACATTTCTGATACGTACACTTTTAATGCAACATGATATACACATGTGATGCAAAATTCTTTTAAAAACACGCTGCTACTGATACTGTAGTCCATATATAGTCAATTATCTTTTCATGTACACCATGTGAACTTACTTATACATTTGTTTCCCCAAACATATTATCATGGACCTATATCCACTTTGTTTCACAAACTGAGCTGTGCTTCCATTAAATGTGTATATGTGTATTCTTTTTGCATGTTGACACGTTGCATACTGATGGAAAAATGAGTGAGGAACAAGAGGTGTCAAAGGAACACTGCAGAGAGAAACAATGGGTTATGAGCTGTGGCAAGTTGTTGTACGTGTTTTCAAAAGTAATTTTACTTCTAAAATACATCGTTATAATGACAATATATTAGATAGTTTTTACTGAACACTAAACCATATATTGGCTATCTGAATAGGAGAACCCTCACATACTTCAATATTCCCTCAGTGATCCCATTCTGTGCTGACCTAAAACCACAAGATTCTGGGTTTGTCTCTCTGCCTGTTTGTCTCTGTCCTGTAGGACATTAGAGAGCTTCATTACTTCTTGTCACTACAAGTCACTCAGCTCTGTCCTGCTGTCAATGACATTGTTTCAACTCATCTACTTTATGGGCCCAGGATTTGCACTTGCCTCAACTTTTGCATTAAAAAGAAAAAAAAAAAAAAAATACAGAAAGTTCATCACAATGGAAGCTTTTGCCTTATGTAATTGTGTTGCATCTTAGAACTTTTCATTAACTCATGCATTTAGACTGCAAGCACTAAATGTAATTACATCACAGTTTTTCTCATTATGTTACCCATATCTGATGCTATTTGCTTCGTGCACTAATACAGACTTCTCCTGGGAATTAGACTCCAGTCAGTCTCACAAAGAGTCAGAAGCAAAACAAGGGAAAGAACTTCTGTGATGCCTCCTTACAACTTGGCTGCTTTTACTGAGCAAGGCTCACTTAACACTTCACCTCTCTGATTTTGCATCTTTCAGAGTCAGGACTTTTTACTTAAGGGTGACCTGTTAACCATTGGACTTTCCAAACTTTCCATTCTATGACTGTAAATGGTACCTTCAGCAAACACCCACAGAATATTTTATACTCCCAATTCCAATAAAGTCTCTTCTTTATAGCCCTTGAAGGTGCTGAATACTTTCAGTTTCGCTGGTCTGAATAAGGGATGATAAAAACCTGTACAAAGGACTCAGGGTGCCCCCTGAGTTTACTGGGATGGCATTCCTTGGTTACAGACTTTGAGTCTACTCTGATATGCTCAGATCGAAGATGGTGATATGGAAACACCACAGATATGTCCCACGAACTCATCACAACACAGACACTGACATTGCTTGTGATTTGGGACACTCTCCCAGCTTCATCAATCATGTTAGAAGGACTAGATCACAGCTGGACAGTTCTCGTCCCTCTTAAAGGTTTGAATGATGGAGAGCACCAGTATGCTCTGGATCTATTCTGCTATTCTCCTATTCAACACAAATGCTCTGGAAATGGAAAAAAAAAAATGGAAAATCCAAGTTTTTCTTTCTTTTTCAGTGGATTTGTTTTTCTAACAAAAACCTATTTAAAAGCAAAAAAAAAACACAAAAAAAAACCCCAAAAAACCCCACAACAACAAACAACAACAACAACAAAAAAAAACCAAACCAAACCAGAAACAAAACAAAACAAACAAACAAAAAACAAAAACAAAACAAAAAAAATAACTACTAGCCCAGCCAATACAATTTTCCCTATATACATATATGCTGGAAAAATAAACACTCCTGTACAAATCCAAGCAAGACTCTTCTGCTGATTCTTGAGATAGCACAGCTGGCTACAATTTAGTATTGCTTACAAAAATACACGAACAACAAACAAAAAAATGACCTAACACAACAGAACTTGCTCCAGTTTTGTTGCCTGTGCTTGACAGGCACAACTGTTCTCTTGTTCCACATCCCTTAGAGAATTTAAGAACTTTCCCTTAATTTTTCCGTTATTTTCTTGAATTGTCACCTTTTTATTCTTCCCCCATTAGCAATCCTGACATTTCCTAAATTTCCTGAAAACTTCCTTTGTTATGCTCCCCCTGCCCTTCAATACATTCTCGTTGGGTTTTCACCAAGCGAATAAATCCCCGAGTTTTCTCAAGTTTTTCTGAAATATGGACATGAATCTCCCTGCCCCAAGGAAAGTTTAAATGCACTGCCTGTTTTCCCCAGGTATCTGAGACGCCGCCTTTATTCTCCCTGTGACTCTGTGACTTTAGAACTTCTCCAGAGGCTGGACTGGAGCTTGCAGAAGCACAGATCGTGGCAGAAGAGCATCGGTGAAGGCACGGCGCTCGCTGGCCCTTGCACAAGCTGTTAATGAGCTGTGCTGAAATGGTAGCTGTCACTTTGCATCGGATCAGAGCAATCTGTACAATGTAAGGAAATTAAAAGCTCCCAGTGGCAATGGATCCTGTTTCAGTCATTAGCTGCTGGGGAGTGACAGAGACCATTCAGAGGACCAGCCCCCTGTGAGGTTTTTTGGTCCTCAGGGGATTCACTGCTAATGCTGTTTTATGCCCCACTTCTTTGTGATGCAGAGTGAGCACAAATGAATTACTATTTAATTTATTTATTTAGGTGCAGCTAACATTGCAGGGGAAGCAAAAAAACATTGGGGGGGGGGAGAAACATCCCCCCCCAAACATGGATGCATTAATCTAACAATGAAGATGGCCACACAAGCCATTTGGTGGAGGCCTATAAAGCACCTGTGTGGATGTGTATGTGGGAGATACATTATAATACAATGAATACCAAATACGTATTTCCCACTCCTTTGCTATTTTCTTTTGAAGTAGGTCCACTGAGACTGAATTAGAAAAGCAAACCTCCATTAAGTCTTATTTCAGTATAAAACATATGGAAGAAATATCTATCTATCTATCTATATTTTAACAGAGAGTCTGAGAATATTTGCTTCAATCTCTGTGTTTCAAAAGAGAATGAATCAGGCAGAAGGACAGAAGGTTACAGATTAGTCCTGGTCATTGCTCAAAGAGTGTGGGTTATAAATAATAAAGGAGAAAAGGGTGAAGGACACTAAAATATAACTTGGGGCCCACAATGGAATAATCAAAGCAATGAATCTAATTTCAGCTTAAAAATACCAAGCAACTTTGGATTGAATATCTCTGTGCTGCTGTCTTCTGAAATACAGGAACTGATACACTGACACACACTTTTAACAAGTTCAATCAGAAGAAACAAACCAAAATATCTTGCTTTTTAATGCACTCTTGATGATGGGAATATTTGTGCTTGTGCATCTATATGTATGTATACATGTATGCAAGTATATTTATAGTCCATATACATTCTTTGAAAGTCCCAGGCTAAGAGGAAAACAATAAATTTTGTTGTTTTCTAATGTAAAATAGATGACAGTCAGCCTATACATACCTGGTTTCTGTGTATGTATATATGCACATATTACATATATACATATCATGAGTATACATGAAAATATATGTGTGAGTATACATGTATATAAATATTACATATTTACACACCTCCAAATACACACCAAATTCATTATCATTGCTAGAGAACTGTTTTCAAAGAGCAGAAGTTGGGTCTAAGCCTGCAGACCTGCCTCACCACAGTGACAGAATCCACACACTTGTGAGATGAGGCATGTTAGGTTAAGTACTGTGAGGTGCTGGGAGGCAAATCCCTTCAACACACAGCCCTTGCCCCTGCAGGTGAGAGGGAAGCTCAGGAAGCAGACACCCTCTGGCAGGATCACCTCTGGAAGGGGCTTTCCCAAGATTGGTTTTTAGCCAGATAATTCATTGTCAAAATGAGGGAAGGAAGAAGTGAATTACTCAGTGACCACCTTTAAAATTATGAAGGGGACTGAAGGATAATTCTCCAGCCTCTTGGTTCAGAAGCTTCCAAGGCCTGACCCCTGTATGTATCTCAGTAACGAAAAACCCCTCTTTTCCATCAGGAGCAGGATCAGGCCATCTGTTTACCCAATGTATAAGCTTTCCTTAAGACAACCACTGGCTGCAGGAGATTAAATTTCCAGACAACCCCGGGGCTAAGGTGATTTTCCTCCTTCATACATCTCATGAAAATATGCTTAGTGTTTCGTGTGCTCAAGCAAAGTGAAGAGCCACAATCTCACTCAGATCACTAAGTCAGAAGAAAAATGAGATTGTAATCAAGCATATAGAAATAAGGACTTACTAATATTGAGTTTATCTGGGCCTTAAGGCTGCCATCTCATAACCTTGAACTGATCAAAGCTGGGATTTTAATGTGCTAACACAAAACAAAACAAGCAAACAAAAACAAACCAAAACAAATAACAAACTAAGGCAGTGGAGACGGAATCACACAGCACAGCCGTGGTTCCCAAAAGGGCTTGCAGTGGGACTGGGACTTCTTCTATGTGCAGGTCAAGTGAGAAGGCAGCAGGGACCCTCTCAGCAGCCCAGTCACTACCATGTGGGTAAGATGCATTTTTTCTAGGGGATTTTGAAATCATTTATTCCCCAGAGTAGTTTCTGAACTGCAGGAAGAAAAAATTTTCTTCCATTGCTATGGTAGAAATGTTTTCCCCGGTACCTATTTTCCCCGGTTTTATTTCCCCCAGCCTATCCCCCATCAAACTTGCTCTCCAGACACACCCCTTGTGCCAGAGCTACCACAGGATGCCGGAGGGGAGTGGCAGTCCCCCTGTTCAGTTTGAGAGCACCTGAGATGAGTCTCACGAGGGTGTACAAGCTGGACTTCTCCACTAATTCAGCTGTCAATGCCTAAGAAGTCTGAGAGAGAAAAAGGTTATTTCTCAATCATGAGAGAAGAGTCAAATTTACAGGATTTGAGAGAATATTACCTTGCCAAATCATCTTCCAGTACATGCAAGACAAAACATAAATAAACTAACAGTGCTGGGCAATATTTCCCTGCTGTTTAGGAAATGGTTGAGTCACCACTGTTGCAGGCAAGACTTACCCTCGGGAGTCACATGACACAAAAAGTTTTAGCCTGAAGTTTAAAAACTTAAGACTGGAGCTTAACAAAGTCGTACATTTATGAAAACACACTGGAAGATATTAGGGAAGCCTATAGGAGTTTCTTCCTGTTCTTATTACATTAAAAATAAAGGTTCAGGACATGTCTTAGCTAAATTTGCTACTGATATCAAACATGAAGGTACCTCTACACCCACTACTATGACATGAGTGAGTTTGTATCAGTGCTGCAAGTTCTTATTGCATGCCACAGTAGTTAACAGGAGGCTAATTTCTCACATGCACACACACAACTGAAAGTCTGAAAGAGAAAATTGCCAGATTTCTGTCTTTGACAAAAGTGAAATCATACAAATGTCACTACATGTAACTGGAAATAAAACAGAGAAGGAAAAGGCTCAAAATAAAGGTCAGTGAAAGCTGAAATTCTCCCTCCGTGACATAATACTGTATATAAAGTTATTACCAGGCCTTCCAGGCCTTGTGCAACTTTGCCCCTTTCTACATCTCATCTCTAGTTGCTTGTGACCTCTACTTCACCAGTTCAACCTACCTTTCCACTATCTAAGGTGTTTATATAACCCCCATCACCATGGTACTGAAAAAAATCTCAAAATCCTTTAATGTTTTTATCACCACGAGACAGGGCTAAGCTATTATCCCTACTTTATACAGAGGGAACCTGGGTCAAGCAAAGGTAAAGCACATTTTTTAGGTGCTTAGATTCCAGTGCTTGGAAACTCTGAGGAGAAAGTCCATATAAACACATTGAACTGCCTTAATTTATGTCCGTCCACTTTCTCTTATTTGATCTTCCTCAACTGTTCTGAGAGTCCCTTGTTCTGCACACATTTTCAGAAGTGATTGCCATAGGTAGTGCCTAGAACTCAGTGGAAATTAATGGAAGATAACCTTTACAATCCCATGGACCAGATTTTTGAAGATGTTTAAACACCCAGGTCTCACACTTGAACAACACGGACCTAAGTCACTCCCAAAAGAATCCAGCTGAGATCTTGCCATGCCCACAAAGCCAATGTTTCAATACCTGCAAAATTTGGGCTGTGCCCACCAGTGTCATAAGAACTATGAAAGGAGAGAAGAAACTGCAGCTTGAGCCCTTGATTCTTGAGTCCGTCAGAAAGATATTCTTGGAGGCACCATCCTTTCTATTACCCGGCACAAATGAACTCTTTTCACCAAAATAAGTGTTCAAGTCAAAACTACTCTCTGTGCTAATTTCTGGCAAGCCAGCTGCTGCTGTCTCTGAAACTTCACTCAGCATTCAAGTGAAATAATGACTTTTCACACATTAAAAATTAGAGGATATATGCTAATTACTAGCTTATATCCTGCCTATATGAAGAGCTTCCTGTTTTACCTTACCTAAGAGAGCTTCCTTCCTGCTTGAGCTTGCTTGGTCCAAGCTCTGTAGCAGGAGTCTGAACTCTGCTATATTCCCAAGGAAGTACCAAAACTCCCCAAAAACATGCCTGCTGGTTCTGTTGTAATTTCCAGTATCATCACCAAGATTCAAAGATTATCTCAAAGTGAGCCAATTCCACATCCCCAAGATGAGACTGTGCAGATCCACAGACCTCAAGGCACATATCAGTGCGCTGCTTACTCTCTGTTCAGACTAAAGGTTTACTTTATACCTAGAATGGGTTAAGATCTTTCACTTTTTATATTTTATAGAAGCTCAGACCTGTTATTCACGGGAAAAAACAAATCCTCCCAAAACACGGCAGTATCAGTAGCAAGTATTAAAAGTCAAGAAAAAGACCTAAGCTCTGTCTCAGTGAGTACCACAGTATTTTCAAATGTAGAAGCACAGAATTTTACCACGTATATTTTCCATTAGTTTCTAATATAGGAAAGAAAAGATACTTTTATTACTAAACAGAGAGCAAAGAAATGTGATAAGGAAAGTTTTCTCCCCTATTTACATTGTCAACTAAAACCCCTTTCCACTTTTAAGTAAACTTGATGTTTTCCAGTCCCTGTCCTGAACTATTTTCTAAAATTTTGAGCTACTGAGCACAGTGGGTGTTGCAAATCAGGCAAGAAAAGTGTGCAGCCTACATGGAAATGTGTAACAATTATATTTTCTGATAAAAAAATCTCAATGTCTGTAAAATATGACTGACAGATTTTCCAAAGAAACACCAAATTAAGATCTCATTTTATGCTTGCATGGCTTGCAAATTTTAAGGTAAAACATTCTGCACACAATTCATGAATTGATGAAACTGAGATTAAATGAGGAGGCAACAACAAAAGGAATATAAAAAAGGTTTCCTTTAAGATGGTCCTAGAACACTGTCTCAAAACAATAATCAAAGTGCCTCCCTGTTAGTCTGCTAAAGATATCTACTTCACCAAAAAGAATTCAAATGAAATATTGCCACTAAGCTATTCTCTCTTAAAGTCCATATCATTCCCATGATATGGGGATGTCTAAAATATGGCTTATTAGGAAATGTAGCCTGCTGCTTTGTTTATGTTTTTAAAAAGAAACATGAAATACTAGTACAGTATATTGTGAGTGCAGAGGCTTTTATTAGAATAATCTTTCTCTAAAAGTGCTTTAAGACTAACCCATCCACTGACCCATGAAGGGTAAATGCTAAATTCTCAACAGTCAAATATTCATTGTAACTCTTAGAAAAAGATGGATGAGCTGTGACTCCTCTTTAAATTACTGTGAGATGGATAAGTAGGTACTATCATCTGGAAGGTGATCACCATCACTAGAAGCATCACCTCCCAGCTGTTAAAGATGACTGAATTCTGACAAAGGAAGTTTGTTTACATAGCCATAAAACTGCTATAGCATCTCACTTTCTCTCTGTCTCACTGTACATATTTACAACACCACTCTCATGAGAAGGCAAATTTCAGATGCTGCAAAGGCAACTGGAGACCAGACTTTTATTAAAGCATCTGTTTTTTAAAGAAGGTAACATAATCTAAAAACTAATTTACAAACTGCCAAGCCACTAATCTTAAATCAGGAAAAGAACTTATTAAAACAGTAACTGTGCAAACATTGCAACCCAACGCTTTTTGAAGACCCACTGAAGGCTAAATACAGTTGAGTTTTCTCAAGCTCAATTTGTCCCCAGGAGCACGTGGCTGATGCCTTTTCTCTCCCCTCCCTCACTCTCCATTCTGCCTCTCTCCTCCTCTATCATGTCTTTGTCTGTCAGGGTGAGGAGGGGACTGTGCTGTGAGGGGCTCTCTCCTACCCACCCTGCATGTGTCGCAGAAGACCAGTGAGAATTCTGATCTCAGGATCCAGCCCAGAGACCTGAACTCCACAAACTGAGAGTCCTCACAACACTGGGAACTTTTTTTGAACTTGAAGGGAGCTCAGAGACTAACCCTTAGTGCATTGTAACTTTGCCATAGGGGTTTTCAGTACAGAACCCTCCAGGACAGGGTCCAGTTCTACTGCATTCATGCTCAGTGGAAACCTGGGAGCCAAAACCCTCTCAGAGGCACAAGATCCAGGCAAAATTATTAGCTGCTGGCCCCCTCTGCTAGCTGAAGTCTAAACAAAGGCCAGATGCTGCCACTGTATTTTCTGGACCCAAGAGCCACGTATGAACATGGTCTACCCTACTCTGAAAAAATAAAAAGGTCTTCTTCAAATACCACAAGGAAAATAAAGGATAGTATGGGCCTGCTACTAAATGGAAGGGAGACCCACCATATTGAGGCTACTCACAATCATCTTTGAAATGTTGTGGAGAGCTGGAGAGGTGCCTGAGCACTGGAAGAAAGGAAACGTCACCTCAGTCTTCAAAAGGAGCAAGAAGGAGGACCCAGGGAACAACTGGCCAGTCACCTCAATCCCGGGAAAGGTGATGGAGCACTTCATTCTGGAGGCAGTTTGTATCCACATGCATGACAAGAAGGTGATCAGGGTAGTCAGCATGGATTCACTAAAGGTGTGATCAACTTGATGGCTTTTGATGAGACAACTACCTGGATGGATGAGGATAAGCAGTGGATATTGTCTGCATTGACTCTAGCGAGGCTTTTGATGCTTGTCTCTCACAGTATCCTCATAGGCAAACTCAGGAAGTGTGGACTGGGTGAGAGGACAGTGAGGTGGATTGAGAACTGGCTGAAGAGCTGATCCCAGAGGGATGTAATCAGTGGCACAGGGTCCAGCTGCAGGCCTGTCACTAGTGGTGTCCCCTGAGGTTCAGTGCTGTTTAACTTGTTCATCAATGTCTTGGATGGAGGACAGATGCCTCCTCAGCACTGATGACACAGAGCTGAGAGGAGTGGTTGATACCTCAGAGGGCTGTGCAGTCCTTCAGAAGGACCTTGACAAACTGGAGAGATGGGCAGCATGAAACCTTTCGAAATTCAGTAAAGTGCAGAGTCCTGCCCCTGGGGAGGAATAACNAAGCAGTGGATATTGTCTGCATTGACTCTAGCGAGGCTTTTGATGCTTGTCTCTCACAGTATCCTCATAGGCAAACTCAGGAAGTGTGGACTGGGTGAGAGGACAGTGAGGTGGATTGAGAACTGGCTGAAGAGCTGATCCCAGAGGGATGTAATCAGTGGCACAGGGTCCAGCTGCAGGCCTGTCACTAGTGGTGTCCCCTGAGGTTCAGTGCTGTTTAACTTGTTCATCAATGTCTTGGATGGAGGACAGATGCCTCCTCAGCACTGATGACACAGAGCTGAGAGGAGTGGTTGATACCTCAGAGGGCTGTGCAGTCCTTCAGAAGGACCTTGACAAACTGGAGAGATGGGCAGCATGAAACCTTTCGAAATTCAGTAAAGTGCAGAGTCCTGCCCCTGGGGAGGAATAACCCCAGGCACCAGCACGGGCTGGGGCTGACCTGCTGGAAAGCAGCTCTGCAGAGAAGCACCTGGGGGTCCTGGTGGGCAACAAGCTGTCCATGATCCAGCAGTGTGTCCTGGTGGCCAACAAGGCCAAGGGTATCCTGGGCTGCATTAGGGAGAGCACTGCCAGCAGGTCAGGGGGGTGATCCTGCCCCTCTGCTGAGCCCTGGGGAGCTTCACCTGGAGTGCTGTGTCCAGGTCTGGGCTCCTCAGCACAGGAGAGACGTGGAGCTCCTGGAGAGGGTCCAGTGGAGGATGACAGAGATGTTCAAGGTGCTGGAGCATCTTTCATACGAGGAAAAGCTCAGGGAGCTGGGCCTGTTCAGTCTTGAGAAGAGATGACCGAGAGAGGACCTTATCAATGCACACAAGTATCTGAAGGAAGGGCATCAAGGCTCTTCTTGATGGTGCCAAGCAACAGGACAAGAGGCAACATTCAGAAACTTATGCAAGTAGGTTCCAAAAGAACCTCCATCTGAAGTTCTTCAACCTGAAGAACTTTACTGTGAGGGTGACTGAGAACTGGAAGAGACTGCCCAGAGAAGTTGTGGAGTCTCCCTCACTAGAGATATTCATGGACCATCAGGACACAACCCTGTGTTCTGGGATGACCCTGCTTGAGCAGGGAAGTTGGACCAGAAGACCCATTGTGGTCCCTTCCAGCTCTACCCATTTTGTGATAACCTCAACTAGTAAGTTCATGGTTGCATGTTTCAACCACAAGTCCATTCGTTCTGTCTGGATTTGGCCTCTAAGACATGTGACATTGTTTTCCTTCTTTTCTTAACTACAGAAAACCTAGAGCACACTAAGGGCTTTACCCTTACAGTCTCATTTTGTTCTCTCTTCCATATGACCCTTGGGTGTATATGTTATAATAACTCTGTTTCAACTCCTACAATATCAATAGCTACTGCATTCTTAATCTGGAGGAAAGAGCCCAAGGAGATAAGTACTTGAGGAGATTAGAATACTTTACTGTCTCCATCTTAATAAATAAAGGCAACTTTTCTCTTTCATCACAAAGTGAGAGGAGCCATGTAAAGACATGCACAAGGAAAACAGCGCACTCTTCCTTAAAATGTGTTTGAGTCAGAAGCTGGCTTTTGAGCAAGTCCTCAGAGATCAAATTTAACTTCATCCTTGGAAAATGTAATCATTTCCCTTATTCTTCTGTAAATATTGTATGATAGTTACAGTTTAATAAATTTCACTCATCAGTTTATACCACAGATCTTATTCACAATTGATTAAAACGGAGGTGTTTCACGAGTAGCAAAAGGGAAACAACTCCTAAAGATATATCACTTCTTTAGTTTACATTTCCCACAGCACAGCTCACCAGGTCTATAATGTATTTTTCACTCTCTAGTGTTTGCTCAAAGACTCTCAAACACAATATAAATTCCTCTGTCAAACCACACAATTATTTTTACTAATCCATTGAGAATGGCAGAGGCTGAAGTGTTTGAACTGAGGCAGGATGATACAATAATCTAACAGTTCACTCAAGCAGGTGCAGGAAGTGTTATGCAAATTTCAGATAACTTCTTTTTTTATGCATGAGCACCTCACATTAATATTCCTCAGGCATAAAATTCATCCCTTTGGCAGTCACCACTAACTCACTATAGCGAGTTATCACCCGAGTGGTATCAACCCCTACGTGCTACAAATGGAACGTGTTTTCCTAACTACTTTAGTTAAAAGGACAATAGCTATTAAGAGGGTTTAATGCACAGAGGAAATATTCAAAAGCAGCAGAGTGGTGTTCCACAGTCAGCACCAGCAGAGATCTTGGAGAGTTGGTCCTGCTTTGAAAGCTGTACCTTGAAATTTTTCTTCCAAGAAAAGCTTGAAGGGCCTTCCAAAAAACTCCAAGAACTCAGAGTATGAAGATCATTAAATTTGGGGAGTGAAAGTGCTTTTCCTGCCCACAGTTCATTCTTATTTAATTGAAAGCAAGCATTAGAAAGTTTTGCCAGGATAAAACCCTGCTATTTGGAGAAGCTAGGAAGGTTTAATTTACATCTATAAGATCTATTTTTTTTTAAAGGTCCCCAGCACAGACAGTGCTACCAGTCTTCACAGTCTTGTAGGGCTGAGGAAGGAGGACCTGAGAAGATAGCTTTCCCCATTGCTTGAGGTTGTAGAGGGGGAAAAAGCCCTTCCCTGCATCAGACTTCACAGAATCAACCAGTATGGAGAAGTTCACAGAGCATCTTCCCTTAAATCTTGGTCACACAAATTGTGAAAACAGTATCATCCCTGGCTGGAATAACCTTCCCACTGCTGAGCACCACTGGTCTGAGCAGAGCACTGACACCTGCCATGCTGGTGGCCTACCTGCCTGCACCACAGACACTTCTTTACAGGGCTCCTGTTGTTCTCTGCTGAGTTACAAAGACATTTCAAAATTCAGCACCAGCTACCAATGAGTAAACAGTGCTGTTAGAGTCATGAGTGCACCAACAGGTCTTTCCATCCCAAATCTGGTGATCTGGAGCTCCTCCTACATGTCCTATCCATTGGACAGGGAGTCCTTGGCATTCAACCCTTGCTGAAGATACATTTCCATCTCAGCAGCCTCCAGCTCTGCCTCTTGCCCTGTTTCCCGGATAAGCCTTGGATTTACATTGTAGGCAGCTTGTCTCCTGAGCCAAATCTTTTTACATGTGTTGTATGTTTGGCTCTAGTTCTGTCTTTTCCCCTTTTTCCTCGTGTTTCCATCTGAAATCCTTGGGTAGGCCTTGGAACCTGTTTCATACCCCACTGAACCCCATCAGTGGGGGTCACCTTCTGCTCCTGACTCACTTTCTCTTAGGAAACAAGTCTCATTGCTCCCTGACAGGAGGATGGACACCCAGTGCAGTCCTGACACATACCTCTAGTCCTCACAAATTGTCCTTACTAACCTGTCTGCAGCAGACGACTCCAGCAGGAACCCTACAACTCATCTCAGTGCTGAGCCAACAGCTGTGCCCCACTGCTGCACTCCAACCAACATTCTCACCATCACAGACATCACATACCATTACTCCAAACACGAGATCATCCATTCAATGCAGAGGCTCTTCTCGGCCAACAGGTACCCAACAACTGGTGAACAGAACCTTTCATTGCTATCCTCACTGGACTGGCCATCACCACCAGAGTCACACCACTATCTGGGCTAGCAAAAGGACTTAAAATGCTCTCCAAGTCCAACATCCAGCACCTAAATTGCTATCTTAGGCTCCAGAGATAACAAACAAGTAGGATAACTGCATCAACTGCACTCAGTACTTCACCAAGCAGCCCCCATTGACCCACACTCCAAGACAGCCTCTACAGACCAAGCTACCGACACAACACACACACTTTTTACCTCTCACTTATGGGAACATGCAATTGGCACTTCTTAAAGCATTCAAATTAAATCTAAACTCAGAAACACATGCCTTAAAAGCTGACTCTGAGAACGAATCAGAGAAAGTGTTCTGTGTTGAGTAGGATGTAACATGAAAGTTTATCTATGAACAATTAACAAAGTGTTTATTGTTAAGATACTTTGAACAATTTTTAATTAACTAAGCCATAGTTTTTATTTCAGATGTGAATGTAATGAACTGTATTAAACTTAACAGCAGCAAGAGCAAAGGTTTATTAGATAGTTTACAAAAATCTCACAAAACAGGTCAATAAAGAGTAGGGATTGTCAGCTAAAACTGTGACTTACAGAAATACACGATTATAAAAAAAAATAAATGGGTTTATGGGTTTTATATGGCTGTGCTGCATTTCAGATAAAAACATAATCCCAAAGTAGAAAAGTCTTTCCTGCATTGCACCATGGGTAGATCTATGTTAAGTAGGCACAACACATCCCTATCCTGCAGAGGTAGCATGTTACATGTACTGAGTTTGGGTGTAACTGACCTCAATTAGGTTAGGTAGGAATCAGCCCTTGTGTCATAGGCATACAGACCAGATACAGATGATCTTTATTAAATTAATACAAATAAATATTCCTTCTAGCAATAGGAGCTCATTCTATCCTATGTAAGTAAATGAGTGAAGAGCAGAGGAATATCACCCCACAGGTTTCCACTGGAATCCTCTCCATCCCAGTCCTCCCCAAGGAGAGAAGGATCACACCCTAAAGAACAGCATGGCTTTAAAAGTCGTAAATACTTTCTCAGCTGTACAGCCACTGTGCTTTACTAGACACACAGTCTCCAGATATGCCAAATCCTTATGTGGGTTTCATTCAGCTACCTTGCACATAGTGCTCTGTCATCCCAGCATATCTGAAGGTGTTGCTTGGTGCCCAGATCAGGGCCTGGAAGGATTATCACAACACTTCTCATGGAGTCATTACATATTGCCACAGTGCTAGGCAAGCCTTCCTTAATTTCCCTTGACAGTTCATCATATCCTTACAGCAAAACTCCTCTCTATCAACTCGCAGACATTGTGCCCCCATCACACAGCCTGGAGTAGGATTTTCCATGGACTGTAACTAAGCAAACTGAGACACGTGCTTTAGCATTTCATATTATTTAGGTTTGATTTTATTGCTTAAGATCCCAATTAAAAATTTTAAGTAATGCAGCATGGTATGACAATTAAGTTGAGATACTTTGATACTGGCTTTTGACTTCTGCTTTGTCTGAAATGCATTGTTTCAACTACAAATACATTATAGAAAAATAAAGCATAGTAACAAGCACAGTTCATGCAAGCCACCGCACTTCTTGTGGTCAAAATATGCCACACTGGCAGAGGCTGATGTGCATCACACAAGTCCCCTCTTTGGACAGTACCATTACAGCAAAATGACCTACAAAAAATCATTTCTAAATGACTATTGATTATTTGAGAAGCACCACATTTGTAAGTTATATTTTCCATCAGGAAAACACATTTATATATGTTCTATCTGAATCCACTGTCATTTGTCACCTCTCATTAAACAAGTAGATTTGACACTTATCTGAACTTACATGATAATTCTCTCTAAGAGGCATGTTTGACTGGAAATATTGCAAAGTTATTTCAGAACCAATATCACAGCATGTGAATAAGACAACTGAACATGTTTCCAGTGCTGCAATGGATCTCCCCATGTATTTTATGACATGGCAAATAGTTTAACCAATTTGTCTTTCTGGACAACTGACAAATAGCCAGTCTTTGCTGCTTCTGCCTTTATACACAATTTGTTTTGCAATTAAAGGAATAAAACAGACCAGTACTAAAACTCCCTCACGCCTACAGCTGACTCAAGAAATACCAACATTCAAAATGCCACAAATTCCATTATCCCATGATTTTATATCAATATCTGAGCTCCACTGCAGGTGAGAGATGGTCAGTCTCTAGGTTTTCATGTGTCTCACTCTACTTCATGTTGGAACCAAAAAGACTATTCAAAACCAGTCAGAAATAGTTGTAACCACATTACAGAAGTTTGTTTCGTCTGACCAATTCAAGCTATCTCTTCAGCCTTTACTTGCTATAAACTGACTTTTTAAAGCTCTACACTGTGTCACCTGTTTTTACTGAATTTTAACATGTTCTGAAAAGTTTAAGGGGATAGGATGATCTCTGAAGTCTACTTCAAACCTACCAGCTCTATCACTTTGAATACATCCAACACGGACTGGCCACCAACAAAAATGCACCTTTCCCATCTTCTACCAATTGTGTTATACCTTCCTAAACACATAAGAGTGTAGCAGAAATGCAATATTACTAAGCAATTCCAACATTCACTGAAATTATTCACAATTTGCAAAGTACAAGTGAAAGAACAAAACTCAACACTTGAACACTTGCTATTGAACGTGACCGGTATCAGCACATTTTGACTGCAAAACTGAGCAGCTCAGTAGCTGGGTTTTTCAGGGCTTTATGGCTTAAATTCTCGTGTCAGAGCCTGGCTTTTAGCAACCAAACAATGCCATGACAGAAGGATTAGCAAAAATAGCTCCTTTTTTTTTTTTTTTTTTTAGCTTGCTACTGTGTGTTCCTGCCTCTGAAGGAAACACTGGTGAAAATCTTTTGGGGGAAGAAAGTGAAACATACTTAAGGAATATGGTAATAATTTTTTAAAATGCAAAACTTTTATTTCATGGCTACAAGTTTCATTATTTATTTAGTAGCTCATTCAATAATTCTTGTAATTCTTCTAGCCCTGAACGACTGCTCCACTTCAAAAGAAAATCCACAAAAGCATTCAGAAAACCGGGTAAGTGCAACATTTTGTGCATGTGCTTGTCGGGGACTGATATCTTGTGTTACTCAGTGTTTGTTTAACAGAATCTTATCAATGATTTAATGAGCTGTTTGTTGGGCAGGAATTTTCTGAGAGAAAATGCCACAGTCAAAGACGCAGTTTAAAAAGAAAAACAGTTGAATGGTAACACAAAAAAAGTTGAATTGTATCTTCAGGAACACATTTATGCAAGCTTATTCACTTCCACTTACCCATGAAAACAATGCACAGCCGACTCATGTAAGCACTAACCCCGAAGCATAGACAATTACTGCGAGTGTCATTGTGCAGGAGCTTAAATAGGCACTTGCTTTACATAAGTGCACGCTCCTCCCAGCCTCTTTGCATAGCACTGCAGGCTCCGGGGAAAGGGCTTTCATGGACATTGAAAATGCACAACTCAGTGGCGAATTTTCCACTCCAGAATTTTTCAGTTTGGTTTTTGTAATTACCAAAACTTTAGTTTGTAACACTTATGCCTTAGAAACACTACACTTGCCACACTGACTGCAGTCCTTCTCACAGCTTTACACATGAACTTTCTATCACAATGATGGTTTCTCTAAAGCACCAGGTAATTCTTGCCAGAACATCTTAGACAGTGGTACAGAAAGCTGCTGGGTGCACAGCACAGAGCAAATCAATATAATTACTTTAGCAGAATCTACCACCTATCCCTGTTACTTATAGGAGGATAGGTAGAAAGATAAAACACATCCATAATGCCTTAAATATAGTGGCTCCTCTATCTTCATTTATGGGAATTCATTTTAATTTCCTGGATCCCACTGTGAATGCTTCCAGTGGTCTGCACAATAGCTACAGTTTAAAGACTTTTTAAAGGAAGGGGTTTTGTTCAGTGTGGGGACACTTGGTTTATTCCCCAGCACTGAGCATTAGTTTCCCTGCATGTAACCTACACCTTCCCCAGTCTGGAAGCTGAGAGCACATGGAAAACAATTTACAGACTTTAACAGCACTTGTTATTAGTGTTTGTTTTGTGCACATTCATGCTTGAGAACAGGGCTTCCAGGAGAGCATCCCCAGACACAGGGAAGCAAACCTCCTAGAGCACCAAGGAATGGACTGAATAAAGAAGATAGACAAGCAAGCTAGGATGGATTCAAGCATAGCAGAATTTATATTAAGGGTCTTGTAACTTTGCAGTTGCTCTTTTCTCTCCTCCCCATTTACTACTGCATTTCAATATCTGATATTTAACGAAAGTAAATACCAGGGAGCAACTTCACTAAGACAGCAATATACTCCTAAAGTATCAACCAGTGCTGCTAAGAACTCATATGCTTCTGCTGAAAAGGGATGAATGAAACAGGCCTGAGCTGGCCCACAGGCCTGGTGAAAACTTGTCTAATTAGTCCTATCCTATTGGAAACCAAATTCTGTTCAGAGCACAAGCCTTTTAGAGCAACCTCTTGCTCTCTCTGGTGGTACTGTGGATCTTGCACAACTATATTCATGCTGCCTTTAGGTCATATTTGCACTTCAGTCTTAGCCACTCCTTAATTTTTTTGAAAATGAGCATTCTGCAAAGGAATCTCCTTGTCTCCCTGCCCACTCTCACTGGTTTTCCAGTGTACAGTGTGAAGCTGAGCAGAAGTGGAAATACAGAGAATTCTCCCGATGAGGACACAGCCAAAAGTTCTCCTCCAGAATAATTCAGCAGAAAGGATACAAATTTCTGAATATAGATAGGCCTTATGAATAAAGCAGGAAAGCATTTTCAGTGAGAGAAAAAAATCCTATTTATTCTGGGCATAGCAGGCAGTTTAAACATCTGCAGCTGTTTAAGTGCACCTTATAATTTCCCTAAAAATACTGCACACTACATTGATATATTATATACACAAAGGCATTTACCTGTGTAGGAGAGCAAATTCCTTAGAGAAGTCACTCTGTGCTGCAGCATAAATACCACACCACTAAGGTGGAAGTTGTTAGCGTTTCTTACCAGTAGGTCAGTCAACAATTCCATCTGTCTTTTTGACAATTTGTTCACAGCTTCCCAGTTCCCTTGCGCTTTATTGTCCAGAGGACTCCTTTGGAATGCACCACAGTTGCAGGTTACCTCTTTCTATCTGTGTTCTGCAAAGGCAAGCCATGGAGCAGGGTGTTTTTCCACAAAGCCAAATTCCTTCACAGTCCCTTCCTATCACAGTTGCTAAAAAACCAATTCAGAATTCAGAGCAGCTCCAGCTGAGTCCCTCAGCAGTGGGTGCTTTTCAAGAGGGGTTAAACAGCCTCCCAACACCCTTGGTTTCATTGGGAGGTGAAGGTGCCTGGCTCTTCCATTCTACGTGGCCCCTCTACGGTTTGTAAATTGGAGCCAGTTTCATGTACAAGATCCTATACAGATGCACTGTATAGTCTTTTTATTTTTATTGCTTAAATCAAAGAATTCAGAAATGAGGAAAACTTCATCTTACCCTTCCTGTTAGATCCTCACATTCCTTGATAGGAGAAAGAAGTGTGTAAGACCAAGACAAGAGGTAGCAAGATTCAGGTGTTAAAACTACTGCCTTTATAGTGATATGCTGAATTCAGCATCCTAGATCTCTAGCCAAATAAAACTTCCAAGAATGAAATGCCCAATGAGTGAAACCCTAAGAAGTCTGAGTGAGCCAAGGTTTTACCCCTGGAGGTCTTGAATATTCCACTCTCAGAGAGGAAAGGGAATACAAATGCATTTTAAGGTTGTATTAAAACAATGCCATTTAAAATAGCTCACTGTTCAAAATATTTGCTAAAAAACAGAGTGTGTGTTGTTTTAAGTAAACTTCCTTTCTGCTTTAAAAATATTTTTAATACTTCAACACTGTATTACTAAATAAACTGACAAAACATCTCAGAACTAACATAAACATGCAATTTTAATGCCTTCTAATCACACAAATCAGCACAAGATTTTTGTACTTGCGCATGACCTTCTTCAAATTATCCCTCCATTTTGGCTGAATCAGAATGAGCATGGGCTATTTGATAAAAAACACTAAGTGTGTGAAATGAGGGGCCCTCATCGTTTCTGCCAGACTCCTCTTGACAGAATGATGATAGAAGCATCACATCCCTGGGAGAGTAAATGCAAACTGACAGGAGATGAGCCTTTAGATGTTGAATATAATCTTGAATTGTGCTTGAAGTGTCTTATTATCTTGTCTTTTGATGTCTGAAGGGGTGGCTCATTGTTAGAAAAAGGAAAGCCCTTGCACATCTTTGCCATCTTTAAAAATTGTTTGGCCTTTAACAACTGCTTTTCCAACTAATGTCCATTTCTCCTGACAATAAATATGGCAGGTCGTCAGCAAGTGACAAACAATTTACTTTACATGCCAAGCTTTTATGGCTTTTGAGAGCTCATGTGGAAGCATATTTTAAAAAGCTCTAGGAAATTAGCACCATTACAAATGTTAACATGGTTGGGTATGTGTGGTTGGCTCTGTGGTTATTCATTACTGCTATGATTCTGTTTTAAAGTCCTGTCTTTCCTTATACAGTTAAAGTTCTTTATTTATCATTGACTAAAAGTAGTCAATGAAAAATAAAGAGCAAGAAGCATTTTTCTTCTGTTCTAGAAAAAGCACTATTATAGATACAGTACACGGATAATGCATAAAATCATATTTATTAATCATAACAAATCAATATCAGCAGTAGTATGATACGGTTTACCTGGATTGCTGACCCTCACAATCACATCACTGCTTTTTCCACCTTCAATCAGCTCACTTTTTTCTTTTTTTTCTTTTTTTTTTTTTTTCCCCAAACTTAAAAGTTTAATGACGAATCAGATCAATATGATTCCTTAGCAACTAAATCACAGGCACACTAGTTTTTCCTGTCACAGCACCAGTTTTGCGAAAGCAGTCAAGTTCTTTTTTCAGGCCTCCGTCACTCTGAGAATCCATAAGAATTCTCAAATGGATCATAAACTGTTACAGGGTTCAGGTTATTGTATCATTATAAAAACGTATTGATATAGTACAGATGACAAGACATGCAGCTCTTGTGCTAGTCTATTACAACCATCTGAATACCATAAGAAATATCAGATATAAACAAAATAAACCAGTCAGCAGTAAGATGTCTTTTAGGGAACCCATTTTTATTTTTTTTAAAAACTGTTTTAAGCTGGTTTGAAATACAGCAGTCATATGAACCCTCAGAAAAGAGACTACAAAACCAGAGGAATGTGTTATTAAAAATAAATAACCAAAAACCTGACCAGAGCATAGAGATTTTATTTTATTTTTTAAATCACCCCAAGAAAGGGCCTGATTTTGCTCCTTATGATGAACGTTTCACAACTGAGTTTTCAGAGAGAGAGTATAAACCCAAACTCTCCCTCCATCTCCTAGCAGAGCCTCAGACAGCTCCACCGCTGGGAGAGTGCACCCTGTGCTCTAAATACACTAAAGCACACCAAGCCTGGCATTTGTGAAGTGCTGTTCAAAACACACCAGCATCATTTGACACAAATCTGAGAGTGGCACTGTGAGAAGGGCTTGACCCCCAAACTCCATCCCTCCGTGGTCACAAGCCAGAGTCCTGCCACTCCAGAGCTGCTCATTGACTAGCACATCTCATCTGAGCAAAGCTCTGCATCATCTGGCCCCTCTTTTATTCATTGCCTCATAAAAGAAGGAGGTGTGGGGGCTGGGGAGGGGGCAGTGAGCACGACCAGCTGATTGAAAGATTTTTTTTCTTGTCAGCAACTGTTATGAGAAGGTTCACTGTGCTGTATCCACCCGGTGAAAATGAGGAGGCTCCGAAAGCAATGCATCAAATCCCAGCAGCAGAGCCACACAAGAGTTTCCTTCACACTCTTCATACCAGGGGAAAAAAAACAAAAAATCACATCAACTCAAATGACTTATGCAGATGCTCCTCTTCTGGATATTATCACTGAATTTACTGTGCTTATGAGAGTAAAGGGTATTCAATTAGTAGAAAAAAGTATTTGGGGGTTATTTTCATTTTGTTTTCTTTTAGCTGTAAATTCCGTTTTTCCCTCAGAGAGATTTGTGACTTGCAGTCCCAAATATTTATGATTTCAGGCAAGGAAGCACAAGAAAGGAGGAGGAATATCAAGCCTGTACATTTAAAATCACCGTTAAGCTCATATATATCTATCTAAATTCCTTCCCCTCCCTTCAATCACTCCAGTTATGTTTTTATTTTAGTAATAACTACCATTTATGTTCCTTAATTAATTTTTTTTAAATTATGTTAATCTGCTCTACCTAAAAACTTTTCCACCTTTATGGAACCTTTACTAACGTTCCAGCACTGACCTCTGCAATACCCACACAAACCCGCACAGCGTAACAGAAACCCACAGGAACCCCAGGACTGGTTCAATAATTCATAGTTTGCTAAATACAAAGGCAGCATAATTACAGAGTGGTTGCTCCTTCCCATCAGTATATGTGCTTGGTTGATTTTAGCTCCAGAACACAAGAAGCTGTAAAGCAGTGACCATGTGAGAGAGGTGAAGGCCACGAACTGGCTTGCAGGTACTGATAGGATGAAAGCCCTGCTGAAACCCCAAGTCTTCCTGCATATGTGATGGATGGTCACCTGAGACCTGTCAGAACCTGGCCTCATGTTTATTCAAAACACTGAGCAAACATGACATCTCTACACTGTGTGAATAAATCCTAATTGTATGCAAAAGAAAATGCAGAAACTGCCCCATATAGTATTTGCTCAAGAGATTAGACTGAATTCAAATGATTTTTCTTCCTTTCCAGTTAATACTGTGTTATCTCAAGAAATAATTACACATACTTAATAGTACAATATATTAAAGTATGCCTTAAGGTATATTAAATAAAAACCAATTCTGGCTTCTTGATTAAACACAGACTTTAGATCATCCTCTTCATGGAACAAACTCCTCCAAACACTAAGCTTCAAACAAAGCATGGAAACCTAAAGACCTTTACAGAGTAAAATGCATTTAAAATCGACCTGGGCAACAACTGCTCATGCACAGCAGCGTTTCCAGCTGTGTGCACCCCCCAAGGGGCAGAAGAGGGGGAACAGCTCCACATCTGGCTGTAAGGAAGGAGAAGGGCAGACAGAAAAGGTGGCACCTTTTTTTTTTTTTTTTTTTTCCACTTTATAAGCCTTGGTGTTCGTGGTGAGAATAAGAGAATGGGCTGTGTGTCCAGCACACTCTGGGAGAGGACTTCCTTTATCTTCTGCTGGAAGGCAACTGATTGCTACTAATTCTTTACTCAACAACTTAAACCGAAGATTTTCAAATGTAAGACTATGTCAGAGAGGGCACGGAGATAGAAAATGAAAGCGACTTAATAGAATCTCTAATGGCCATCAAACCATGCACCCACCATCTGAACTGAAAAGCAAAAAGATCTTTTTAAAAGCTAGTATTATAAAAGCCAGTATTAGTGCAGTTTTGTCAACTCCATGCTAGTTTTCAAAGGAGTAATCTAATTACAGATTGCTGTTCCTAATAATAATAATGGTTTTTATTTCTTATTTGTATAACATTTGAATCTTCAGTGTAATATGGAATTGTTTTAGGACTCTGATTTTTTTAGTGCATAAAATAATATATGTAATGTTTCAGTCACACCAGCTGATAATTTATATGTACTAAATAAATATATATATTTAACTTTCATAATCACTTTCAAGGAATGTAACGTTTTCCTTAAGAAAACTTCAAACTGTTCAGAAATTAAAATGATGGTTTACCTTTCTGGGGGGAAAAAAAAAAAAAAAAAGGAAAAAAAAGTCCCAGTGCACCTGAGAAGAAAAACAAAACTGCCACTCTCCCAGCAACTCCTCTTGTATATTCTAAAATAAAAACAGAAATCCAAACTACTTTTAAGCATAGACAAGCAGTAGTTTAGTGTTAAAAAACCCCCATATTTTAGAGTGACAGGGGTGTGTGTTGTCCATTGATTTGGTAGATACAGATATCCCTGAACTCCAGAGAACAAACCCAGTTTTAGTCTCTCTGAAAAGAGCAGGCTCTACTTAGCCAGACAGGATGAGGTACTATTCTTCTCTAGATGACCTCTGCTTTCAAAATAAAAGGGCTTAGTTCTGCTCCTAAGAGCATCAAAGCAGTATCACAACATAAAGCAGGACATGTCACAATACAAATCTTCCTTTGTTTCATACAGATATTGATTTTTATATGGCGGAAAAAGAGAGGAGTAAGACTTTATGTTAAAATATATCAAACTGTTTACATGAAAAAAATAATATTCCTGTTGAAACCTGCAAATTGTGACACATTTCATTTTATTCTGGTTTTGTTCCTGTCTAGCATTAGTTTTCTCATTTCATCATTTGACTGTAACTTTTACGTTTGAGCTTGTCAGGAATTATTTTGCAACTAGCAAAATAAGGTTATTTTGGTACTACTAATGGTAGGACTAGTGGTAGTCGTATAAAAAGTCAGAAAATAAACCGTTAGTGAAAGGGACGTTAATATATTGCAATTAAATCATACTATGAAAAAATATAAAGCTGATCTTTGATCACCTCTACCTAAAAATAGGGACCATGGGTGATGGATGCAACAGAAGAAACAATTTCACAAGGAAAAAGAATTAAAAGAAAGAAGAACCTACAAATGACAGAAGGAACAAACCTAGGAAGACAACAGAACAAGGAAAACCAAGTGCTACATAGGATATTAAAGAGAAAAATGATCCACAGGAGAGTGGCGACTGTTACTATGAGCTTCCTACAGCTACCTCTGCCTTTGGATATTTTTAAAAAATTTATTAACCTGACAGCAGGAAATTTTAAACAGATTGCCCCCTGACAGGGTGCTGGTTTGGCATAAGCACTTGCTACCTCTTTGTTTAGCATAAGGAAATCAAGAGAGGAGTTAAGTGGTGCCATGCGCACATTTGGGCAAATGTAGCTTCGCCTCCATCTGCCTCACCTGCACATTTCCACGGAGAACTTGCTTATCATTTGAAGTCCAATAGAAACATCCCTTTCTCCTTCCTTCTCTTTTCTGTGTTTGCTTCCTTTCTAATGTGCAAGTGTCTGATCTATTATTAATCTCAAAACACAAACCGGCAAGGATCTCAATCAAAGAATGTAACAGTTGCTTCACAAATTACCTGTTTACTGTCGAGTAGCCAGCAAGTCCCCTTTGAAACAGCCAGCCATTTATGTTGCTTTTAAACTAGTTTGTTATTTTTATAACTTCAAACACAGAGTGAAGAAAGATTAACTAATTAAAAATGAACCATTTGTCATCCAGTCATACCAATTACATACTGGGATTTAATTCTCTTTTTTCCTTCCCTCTCTAATGGTATTCTGTGTATAAATACAGAAAATCAGACTTCAAGCCTCATTTAAGAAACACATAACATACACTTTGCTCAAAAACATTTAGCAAAGAAGTAATTTGAAATTCAGAACAAATAGAATTGTTTATTTTTTAAAAAAAGAAACACAATTAGCTTTCTCTTTACTGAAAATAGCTTTTGTTGTTTGTTTGCTTTTTTAAAAAATAGGCCGTCTTTGTCACAATTCAGGGACAGCAACAAGAGGCTTCTTTATTTCCATACTAGCAAGAGAATTTCAAAGTGGGGCTGCAACATTTGCCCATCATCAGCCCAATATTGCTTTCATCAAATGTGAAGGGACTGAGGCTCTGGTGTCCTCAGAGTGCAAATGTGAGTGCCAACAGCAGCATCCCTGCCCGAAACACCTGCAATGCCCAAGCACAGCAGGAACACTGAGCTGAGGAGGTGTTTTCTGTCTTGCCGTTGCATCCTGCTTTGTGTTTTTATAGTCATAACATCTTTGTAGGCTTTAATGGGCATTTACTCCCCATTCACAAGTGCATGTCCCACTGGCAGAGCTAGAACTCTGCCAAGAAATCAGACAGCAACATTATTCAGAGTAGTTATTCAAGTGCCTGTTTGCAAACACATATTTTTAAATGTCTGTGTCAAATATATCCTTCAGAAATAACAACTAATAGTATAGCCAGAAATCCAAGTTCTTTGAGAACTTATTATTTGAACAAGACACTACTACATTTTAGAAAATGGATTTAAAAGCCTATATGATGACTCAGTTCCGTAAACATGCCACCCATTAATATTTCTCATTGACGCAGTCAACACTTTGAAATAGTGTTCCTAATTCACAGATCACTTGCTTTAATAAGAGCATCACCATTCAGGCAGCGGCAGGATCGGTCCTATGGCACAGATAACCTACAGTGTCTCACTACAAAGCACCTGCAAGTGGAAATTACCAAATAAGATTTTGTGAAGAGATAAGAATCTTTATATGCAGATTGAACACATTTCAAAAGTTTGCTGCATCTAGAAGGCTCTGATTTAAATATAGAGATCACTTGGGCCATGAACTTCGCTATCAGAACAGAAATATTAAAATGCATGAAGAGCAACAAACACACACTGCTTTCTTCCTCCAAAATTACCAAACCTTATCAAAGTGCTCCTGATGGACAGACATCTTAGAGGTCTTTAAAATTTGAAGACATGACCAAAACACTGAGAATAATTCTTAAATACACTGATGAAAGGAAAGCTCATAGTCTGAAGGCCCCCACAGGCCAGATACACTGTTAAGGATGATAATTTGAGCTTCCTCACAGCAACCTGGCAATGACCTCTGCTCTGACCTGCACACACCGATGTCTCAAGAGGTAAAAGACAATTTATTCCATTATCCTTTGTAACTGAAATTATTCCAGTGCCATAAATTCTAATCAGGGCAACTCCAATTTAAAAACAAAAATAAACAAACAAAAAAGCAATAGCATAAAAGAAAAAGCTAGCTTATGTTTCTTTAAAGAGTAATGCAAGGGATCTACCAGCAAAACAGAATCAGCTGGAAACAACTTCTCCCCCATTCCTCTGCAGCATATCAGTGTATGGTTACACAGAGAGATGCACACAGTTCTGAAACATGGGCAACAAAATAGGAAAGGAAATAAAATCCCAAAGCTGACACAGGGGCTTGAAAATAAAACCCTTGTTTATGTAAATGTGTGCAGATTCATTTAACTCCCATATCCCTGCTCCATATTTCAGGCATACACAGCATTATGAAAAGATCAAAAGCCTGCTAATGAACCAAAGAAAACCACAGTGTCCAGATCCAGACCAGGAAACCTAAGATTTAATTTCACTGCAACAAAACCTTGCCAGCAAAGTTTAAAAAGAAAAGAA
>VXAU01001352.1:314403-340139 GCA_013399695.1 Formicarius rufipectus | reverse complement strand
AAAAAAAAAAAAAGTTAGCAGTTAATTTTTTGCTGTCCAGCAGTAATTAAATAGGAATCACTTTCCTTCCCAATTATAGGCTTGGTCTCGCCCTCACTATATACTTCCAGCTTTATTTATTTTGGTAAGTACGATGCATAGCACTACAGACTCAATCTCAAATAGCAACTTTTTTGAATACAGTAAAATTAACATGTGATTGCACTCCCAGCCTTTTTTCACCCTCACCTAATTATGTCACAAATTACCTTCAATTAAGGATTCACTAAGGACTGGATATCACTCCAGGAAAGCCAGCCTAAGCCCACAGGGGCTTTTGATGCTTGGAGCAGCTACTTCATTTTTGGGATTTTTATGCACGACTTGCTCCATGTGTCTATACCAACTTTTCAGTCTCAACTGCTTATTGCACAGACAAATATGAAGGGTCTTCTTCTTCTAAGTTTTTTTCAGAGCAATACTTCATTACTAACGTTAAACTCAATTGAAAATATGGTATAAAATGCCAACTAGGATTAATTAACTTAGGATGAAATCCGGCTCAAGTGAAACTATTAGTTAGCATTAAGAAAAGCTTCCTCTAGTGCAAGCCATGGCATCTGGCCCAGGTTACTGTTTTGAAACATATTTCAGAGTAAGACAAGTTGGTCCAAAAACGACACCACCTGAAATGTCAAGAGCCAGCTTCAGGTTTTCTGTTTCTTAATTACATCCTGCAGTTAAAATAGGAGTTATTCCTTCATAAGTATTTTAAAGAGTAAATAACACCGAAGATCTCTTGCAAAGCAGCTTCACCTCATACTGTACATCAGACCTGGGATTTCTGTAACCAAAGTACTGTAGCTGTGCTAATTCCACATTTCAGAACTGTAATATTGAGCTAATAGAGCCTTTTACCAACATTTTGCACCACAGAGAGTATTACTGACCACTTTTTCTACTCTTTTCTTGTTTCATATGACTTCGGTATCGAAAGTCTTTTGCATGCAGATATGCAGATTCCAAAAAAGTCCACTGGGATAAAAGCAGAAGTGGAAGATTACAGACTACAGGACAGCATTCACTTTCCAAAAGAAATAAATAAAACCAAATCAAACTAAAAATCAGCACCACTAGAAGAAAGCAAGCCAGTAAACAAGAGGCAAGCACAACCCCTCTAATCACAGCCGCTCCCATCATCACTCACAGGCAACAACCACAGTGACAAAGTGCATCTTGCCAGACACCTGGACACTAGTTTCAGGTGGGAGCTGTTTCACATCAGCAGCAACTACTTATGCTGGCATTTCTGAGATTCAGAATGCTGCAGCATTCACCTGCTCTGTCCCTGACAACAAAACACCCGTAAGAGAAACAAAAGTTTACCCCATCTTTCCAAAAATAAGTACAATTAACTGTACTCCTGCCCCTTCCTCACCAGCAGCAGGGACTGAAGAGCTGCCATTTTTACAACAAATTGTGCTATTTGCTGCCAAAACAAACAAACAAAATTGTATGCCCACTGTTTCTATGGTGTGCAGTGAAATACAATGCAGTGAAACGAAATATTAGGGTAAGGACGTGGATTTTAGGAAAAGGTACAGGTAAGCACTGCAGGTCTTCATGGAAATAAACTCATCCATCACAAGAAGCTAAGCAAAATGTGTCCAGTAACAGAGAAGAAAGCTCTTTACCTCTCATCATTCAACTCTGTTCATCTATATGAAAATAGGACTTGTGAAATATTGCTAACATCAACAAGACACTCAAATGTTGGTCATTCATTCCAGCCAAATCAGTACATGATTTTCACAGTTTTTTTCAAAAAAACTTGAAAGCAGCAATGTAGAAAAACTTTTTTTCTCTATGGAGCTATCTCCTCCCCTTGACTTTCTAAAATGCTCCTCCCTCTCCTGCTTAACAGACTTGGGGGAAATTTTCACACAGCATGTATTAAATGTATTGTAAGGAGAAAATTATTTTCTTTCACTGCATGAAAGAAAGTTGGAGGAGAAAACTGTCTTTCTCTGTGCCAACACCTGTCAATAGGTTCACAATAATTTCATTTCAGAGGCTGCAAAGAAAACTCCAAGGCGTGTATTCCTAACATGCTATTCATAGCATTAAACTAAGAGAAACATCTATAGAGTGATGGTCTATATTTATGTATCAGAGCTTTAAACAAAACTACACTTATTTATTTCTGGTATTTACTATGAATCTATCTCCAGGGATGCATCCTTGACATAATGGCTAATCACCCTCACTTTTCATTTGCTCAGTTTGATGCTTAAATGTACCAAAACAGTTCTTTATTTTTGTGTTCTCAAAGTTACTAAAATTAATTGACAAGGGTTGCTGCTAATAGTTCTGTAGCATCTTGTCATAATTGTAACAAAATCTCAATAAATGGTACAAAAGTTCATACTGAAGCAGTTGAACTATTTCACCTACTTTTTTTACTTGGGAACACCTTTTTTAGCAGAATAAGAATCGGGCTAGCAAACATCTTACACTCACCAATAGAAACAGCACAATATATTAATTTGTACTTTTTCATTTGTGCTCTTAGAGGCATAAAATATATTTTCAGACCAGAAGGAGACAAGATACAGTTGCACATCATTTCTGTATCATACACAGCAACTCTAATGAAAGTATCTGTGTATATTTCACTACCACTATAGAATATCCAAATGACAATGGCTCAAAAAAATCCTCCCCTTTATTAGAAGACTTGTATTATGTAAAAACAAACAAAAAGACATTTTCACTATTCTCAAATTAAAAGCCAATTTTTTTGCTTTGTATGTGTCCTGCTATATTTAATAGATGCACCCTAAACATTTCAGCAAATAAAATATATAAACAGAGCTGAAGATATTTATACCACTCTAGACAACTAACAACCCTCTGAATTTTAGACATTGCAATTCTTTCCTGGATGAAATGGGCTAAAATAATTACTACATGCTTTTTGAACATTCAAACTGCTGATGGATATTATGCTTTCCATGGAAACAATGATTACTAAGAGGGTGCTTAAAAATGGATGTGATATTCAGTAATGGTCATTACTGCAATCAAGAAATTAAATTTTAGGATTTTTTAATTATTATTCTTATTTTCCCATATCTGCAGTGAAGTTATTTAGTAAAACATTTTGTGCTATATCTTTCAGTAATGTGTAAAGATCATTTCAATATAAAATTACATGTATTCCTTTGTTTTTTAAAAAAAATCTTGCAGTTGTTACTGGAGCTGGAATACTGAAATCTGAACACTGCTACAGATTCCCTTACACATTATGAAATCAAAAGTTGAATCTTAGAAAATGGGCTCTCACTCCCTTAAAGCTGCATTCCCCTTAAACAAGATCCTTTTCCCTTCAACTTCCACCTATAGGATAATGAAAAATAAGGAATTGCTCCATTGCTGGTAAGGTTTGTCTCAGGTCACAAATGGAAATAACTAAAAGGAACTCCTTGAGGAGTGCAGTCCCTCTAAACCCAAAATGTCACTGTGCACCACACATTGCTGCTCCAGCTCAGACATCTATCAACATCTATCACTCAAGCACGCACCTCAACAGCCCTGCTCCCTTTTCTGATTAGAGATCAGAGTTGCTTGAGTTGGCTTACAGGGTGTCATCTGTTTGAGTGACAGATGTCTGTGTCGGAGTGCCACTCTCGCCGCTTTTGTTTTGATTGTGAAAGGCTCCGCTTATCTGGCACGGGTTAGACTGTTCCGAAACAAATAAGAATTCTAAAGGTAATTTCTCTTCCCACAGGGTTGAGAAGAACTACTTAATTTCTAATTAAAATTCTGAAAACATTAGCTCCACGTGCAATACCACCACTAGTCTTTGTTTACTCAGTACAAAGTGTTTTCTATGGGAATGGCATGGATCTCTTCAGCCAGCTTTATTTTTACCATTTTAAATTATAACTTTCCAGTTCAATCCAGCCTCAAACGAGCTGGTAGCATGTGAGACACACCAGCACCTAATGCAATAAATGTTAATGAAGTACTTCAAGAAAAAGACCCCCCCTTCTATTATTTCACATTAGAGTCTGTGGACCTGAAAAAAACCCTAAAACATCTGCAACTCGCATAAAATATGTTCCTTGTTAACCAAAGTTTTCAGGACTGATGCTGCCATTCCCGTAACCAGTGGGAGCAGAGGGCTCTATGCCTGCATGCTCCAAGCTACTCCTTCCTAATCATGAGAAAATTGAGCTAAAAAGGGGAAAGAAAATAAATAAAAAAATGAAAAAGAGCAGGGGGAGATTGCTCTTCCGGACAACATGGTAGCAGTGAAATGGAATACCTAGACAGACTTACCGAAGAGCTTGCTGGGAGTGTCCTCGCTGTCATTTGATTCCACAGGCGCAAGCAAGGGCTCATTCAGCTCGTTGTCTGAAGTAGCTGCCTTGTCCTCACCTCTCAACTCTGCATTCATTTCACTCCGCAGTGACAGCAAGGGCTTACTGACTTGTCCAGCTATCATTGGATCCTAGGATGGGGGGAAAAAAGAGTGAGGGGGGAAAAAAGTGGCAGCTTTGGTGTGCGTATACTGTCTCTTCCACTCCCTCTCTCTCTCACACACACATACACTCTCTCTCTCTCTCTCTCTCTCTTATCTCTGGCTGCTCCTGCTGTTATTGCTGGCTGCAGTCAAGTGAAGAGCTATTACAGATCCAATGAGTTTTCCATTACTCCCCACCCTATTAAAGCTCAACTAGCATGTGAGAGATTCAGGATGCTTTGGAGAAAAACTTCTATGAAAGCAACATAACCAACACAGCTTTAATTGTGGGATGTGCTTTCTCTGTGTGTATGTTTTTACACCTCACTCTGTCCTTAACGTAGTAAGAAAAGAAATTCCTATATGCTCCAGTGCTACGGAAGAGGAGCACCCTGTGAGCGCTCCACAGTGATTTAAAGAGGTATTCTCAGCTGCACAACATTAACAAAATCAAATGCACAGTTTCCAGCAGTCCAGCATTTCTATGAAAACACACAGCACCAAATAGCCATTTCATTACATACTTTCGAGAGAGACACAGATTTCTAACTATTCCTGTCTCTGGGATGCTATACTCCGAAAGTCCATAAACACACAAGCACGTATTTTTCTCTTGAAAATAAAAGACACAGAAAACATTTTCTAAAAGATAAAATTAGGGAAGATACTTACACATACAGTTCGCAATTATTCTTGTGTTTGCGACATTATATACCCCATAAAACTTTACACATATATATACATTTCAGTTTTTTCTTGATGTTTTGAATCTGTTTTATCTTCTGCTCATTGAGGACATTTGGGGGTCAGGCATTATTTCCAAGCACACCAAATCATTCCTTTTGCAAACTAATAAGCATAATATCATGACAGCATAGGAAGCAGAGCAAAAAAAAGAAAATTCAAAAAAAAAAAAAAAAGGAAAAAAAAAAGGGACCTTGTTGCTTTCTCTGGCAGCTATTTATTGCAAAGTTCATGCCTAAATGGTTCTTATGCAGAGAACAGGTGACCAGCGAGCAAGTAGGTTGGCTAGCATGTTCCCTCTGTCCCGTCCTCACATTGGTCGATGTTTGCCTATGGGTTTTTTAATGTATTCATGTCTGAAAAGTGAATTTGATATGACACATGATAATCTATGAAAATGTTAATCAATACAAATAGTTTAAGCTGTCATCAAATGCACTTCTTTAGTCAATACTCATATTGCCGAAAACAATGTCACTGTCACCAGGGCTTAATTTGCACAGCACTTAAATATTGGACTCTGCATCAATGCACTCCTCTTCAAATACTGTAGGTAAACACATTTTCTCCCTATTTAAGGCTGAAGCACTCAGCACGCATTTAGTTGAGCCGAATCCTCCCTTTTGAATACCTTGATAGGTCCACTGGAGGGCAAAATTAATACTTAATTGAATCTCACAGTCATCAAAATAATCAATACTTTTTTATTATTTATTCTTTACAGTCTGTTGACTGTTTCAAACCTCTGAGGGAATGGTGGAAAGGATTCATGGCTTTGAAACACTGTCATTTAACAAGGTAATTTTCAGTGGGGCATTAGGGGTTGTGAAACATATAATAAAACAAAAATGGTGGCTTATAATAGGAAGAAAGAAAAGAATTATATTTCTGCCATCTAACAAAACAGGATAAATAAAAAAAGCAAGTGCGAGCGGGAGAGGGAGAGAGGAGGGGGAGATGGAGAGAAAGACTGGCTTTTGAAGGGTTTTATCATATCAAGAGCAGAGCTGAGCTTTCATAATGCTGACATTTCTCATTCTGACAATCCTAAACAAGTGGAAAGGATGAGATCGCAGATATCATCTTTCATCACATTCCCCAGCTTAAGAACCAACATGACAGCTTCTCTCCCCTTTACACTGTTAATTACTAAATAAAATACTGCTCTCTGTCAGCATTAGATTATTGCAGATAGCAACCACAAACATTACTCCATTGTTTTGTTTTGCCTTTTTTTTAAAGCTAGTGATACCTTCCTTGAACCCTTTGGAAAATAAATTAGGTTTGTGTCTACATATTGTAAATATATGAAACATAATCAATTTAATCAATGTGGTCAATCCATGTTATCGTCAGGCTAAATTGCTGGTGATTTATTAACATTTCATTTACTGTATTTATTAGCAGCAGCAATCTGAACATTTCTTAAATGTTTCTGGAGAGGAAACAGAAGTCAACAGATTTCTTTAGCAGGCACTGTAAAAAAAACCTCTGACTTGTTTTGCCTTGTGCTCATACTGCACTATGGACAATCATTTACTGAGGCAAAAACATTTGTTTGTTTGCTTTCCTATACTAAATAATGTATTTTAGCAGATTTTGCAGCTAAAGGTCATTGTGAACACAAGCAGCATTGTTTCCAAGCCCATGCTGCTGCTCTCAGTTTCAGCTATTTGAAACTACCATCAAGATTTGTTACTAACATCCCCAACCAATGTGAATCAAGACCAAATTTGACCCTTTTCATCAAAGTAGTTTGTGGAGGGAACTAATCCTGTCCTTAGAGCCACACTCCTAAGGTGAGGACTACCAGCAACCTAATAGAGGATGCTGAATCAGTAGAAATCTAGATCAACTCTAAATTGCCAAATTTTGAAGTTCGATATATATGAAAAATGGGTGGAAGAATAATGTGGGAAATGTGACAGCACTGGGAAAAACCTCAGCCCTCAGATATCACAGCAACTTCAGTGGGGCCAAGATTTTACTTGTTATGTACATCAATAGTTTGGTGTCATCTGCAGTACTTTGTTCATTTCTGGTTCGCCCATCTAAGAAAGATGCATCAGACAAAGGTGCAGTAAGATTGATAAACTGATGGAAAGGATTGGAAGTGTTTACAGAAAAGTGGGACTAAGAACAAGCATGATCAAAGGATATAAGATAACAAATGGCAGGGAGAAAATGTAGATTAGGAACTATTCACCCTACCTCATCTGAGGAGAAAAAGTGTCTCCACTGAAATGGGAAAAAGTCATAAATCTAATAATAATAAATTACACTTTTCCAAACAGTAAGAGGTGACAAACCTGTGGAATCTGCAAGGTATCCCTAGACCCACACCACAGCAAACATCTACATAGTGGGTGGTGTGGCTGGGCAGACTCTTGGCAGCGAATTTAAAACAGCTTTGTGAACACAGAGGAGGGACTATAAAAACTGAAATAACATCCAGTGCTGCTGCCTCCCTCAGACTGTAGCAGAACCTCTTGTTAACCCCCAGGGTGGCTCTCTCTGTCAGGTGGGAAATGAACAACAACTTTCTCCATAAGCAGATGGATTAGATACTGTCCAAATTCCTAGTCTACATGAAGACTAAATAAATCACTTAAATCAAGGGTTAAGGGAAGGTTTGTTTCGTTGAAAACCTTGTTTCAAAATGGACTTTTTAAAACTTCAGGTTATTTTCCAGGCCTTCAGCTGCTTTCTGTGCCTAAGAACGCGTCTGTTTTGCAGTGAATTATGCATTATTGAAAACTATTGTTTTTACAAAGCACATAATAAATCCTAAGTCCAGAGTACAGCAAGTGGCCTAGGCTGCAAAATGCCTTGGTGATGGGTGGGGTTGTTCATTTATTTCCCAATGGTTTCTCCCCAAACATTTCTGGAGTAGTCACTACGAGTCTCCTCCTTTTCTGCCCACCTATTAGTCCATCCCAGAGAGGACCCAGGACACTGGAGGAGATGCAGGGAGGCAAGGAACTGCCTGCACATCCTTTGTGGCTCATGCTGCAGGGTCTGCTCTCCTGCACTGCCTGTCTGTGGGCTTGGGGCTCAGCAGCTGCTTTTTGGGAGGTGTTAGGGGCCAGATTACAGCTGGCACTGTAACACGGGCTCTTCCACTGACTGACAGCCACACAAAAGTTTCAGCTTTTCATATGCAAAATTGAAAAGTCTAAGAATGGGTAAAACCAGCAAGATGAACTTTGTGTAATGGGTTTATATGCTTTAATTAAGAGGCAAGGGTACATAAAAGGGATAGAATTCTTCAGAATTCCAGATTTCTAGTTATGAGAGAACTAAGGAATTACAATCCCCTTATTGAAAATATACCTGTATATCCCACACACGTCGTGACAAATTTTACACACATCTCTTGCAGATGCTCATAGAACTTGTCATCCATTTCTTGTCCAACTAGTGCTGGTATTTGCAGACTTGCCTGTTTTCTGAGATTTCCCTGACAGCTTTGTGCTCAGAGTGGTCCTCCCTGCTGTTTGCCTCCCTTAAGGGTGCCTTACACCTCGTGTAATTCAGTTGCAGTATCTGCTGCACCCGCTGCTCAGCTCTGCCACTCCCTCAAGACTTAAACTGGCTGCTGGGCTTCTTTAATAGTGAAAATCATGTGGATTTGCAAATGCAAATTGCAGTTCTGGTAACAAGCCCTTTTTAAAAACCAAAACTTTTACTTTTTTCCTCATCTGCAGCACTGTATGAGGTACAGAACATTTATCACCACGTTAAAAGCTTTGCCTCTGCACTTTAAGGGTAAAGGTGCAATTTCTAAGCAAAATTATTTTGTAATCAAAGAGAGTATTTAAAGGAAACTATATGGGGTTTGTGTCAAATGTGCCCTAGGCAGAAGCCTAAAAATGAGAGAATTAATTACTTTTTCCTTAATGAAAGACTTGGGTGATGGTAAATTTTTATAAAGGCTTCACGTTCTGATTTAGCCACTGGTCTAAATTTTGTACTCACTGCACCATAACCATTGTTACTCCAAATGTAATTTCTTCTTAAATTTCAGTTCAGAGAAAAAGTAAGATCCTCTGTTTTGCTTTTTATTTTGCCCTTAGTTTGAAGTTACTGTGCACAGACTTTTTTTCTCCCTAGTATAGAAGTACTTGAAATCCATGTTCTGATTCTCTTCAAAATACGCAATAAATCCTGTTCCCTCTCTTCCCCTGCCCCCATCCTGATCTGGTGCAGACTTCTGTTTGGGACATACACAAAGGATATTTTTAAAAGCAAACACAAAAATTCTACTAATATACATAAAATTTGCACTATTCTAATGACTACAGCAAAAACTTATTGAAATTACAGATTTTTTAAGTTTTCTATCAAGATAGAGGCCAATCGTGAACTTGAATAAAGTTATTCTAAGATGCAATTTAGCTTAATTTTTGGGAGAGGAATGCATTAAAAAGACTTTACTGGGAAAGGTCTGGATATAAGTTTTTTGTCAAATGCCAGCATAATTTAGGATTACCTTCTCCCTTGGTCCTCTTAGGACAGAAATCCTACTTCCTTCATTTTATTGCTTCTAGAGCTACTCTTCTTTTTCTTTTTTTTTTTTTTTTCCCCCCCCATAAAGAAAAGTTTCTCACAGGCAACCTTCTTTGATTCTTTCTTCATTAAACACTGTTTTTTCTGCTGTCACCAATGTACTAGTATTTCCATTCTAAGCCATCCATAGTCTGGTTTGTGCAAACTGCTTTGACTCAACCTCTCCTCCCCTGCTAAACTCTGGCCACTGTCCCTTGCCTGGAAGAGCTACAGAGAGAAACCTTCTCCTTTTCTTCACAGTTACTTGTACAACCATCTCCAGATGGCTGTTTATAAGCAAAACAAACATGATGCATGACTGCTGATGTCCCTTCCTACTTTCACCTTGAACTTATATTTACTTCATTACGTATTTGCTTCTCTTACCTGTACTACATATATTTACCTTGTTACGATCTTCTGTATTGCCTCTCCATCTCACAGCAAAAAGCTGATGTATCCCCAGCTCATCTCACTCCATATGAATATTATCACCCTAAACAGTCTTCACTTTTCTTCAGCTAGAATGGTACTCATTCTCTTCATTAAATTCTCTGTAGAGAAGTTCTTTTCTTCTTTGTTTTCTCAATAATAATGTGATTTTGGACATTTTATTTTCCAAGGGATACTTATCTTTACATGTGTTGCCCAGGTTGTAATTAAAAAGGAGAAATTTCTAGTTAAAAATAGCATAGCTCATTAACTAATCAGTGCTTAATTATACTAATTTTATTAATAGTACTGAACTATAATTAACTAATTAATTTGGAACATTAAACTAACACTGTCCACAGTGCTTTCTTTCACTCCAATATTCTCAGGCTAAGTAGTAATGTTACGATGGTCTCCTTCAATTATTTACTTAATTTTAAGTTCCCTGGAAATTGAAATTATTAGTGATGGTTAAAATAACATAGATTCTGAGAGAAAAAAAAAAGGTTTTCAGAAACACAGGGAGCTTTTAATTGTTGCTTTAGGAATCTTAAAATTGAATGAATTTCTTTGTTAAACTAAATTTTAACTGACAATGTCCATTGAATTGCTGTGCTTTGAGTCTGAGGCACTACAATGCATTTTCAAATCATACAAAAATGTCCCTCACCAAACTTATATTTTTGCCCTATTTAACTAATTTCCCCAATGAGGTTGTTGCACCTATTTCTTACACCTGAAAGGCTCAGAAGAGAAGTTCTAGTGAATTTGCTGGTCAGGCTAGCTAGAGGCTGCAGGATGGGAACAGGCACACAGCAGCTCCACATTAGTGAACAGCTAAGTCACCATTTATTTTGTAATCAGTTTGGGTTTATTGCTCTAAATGTACCTCAGCAGTCACACTGCTGTGCTCAAACAGGTAAAAAAAAAAAAAAAAAAAAAAATAAAAGAAAAAAAAAAAAAAAGAAAAAAAAAAAAAAAAAAAAAAAAAAGGTAAAAAAAAAAAAGGCAAATGCTCCTTTTTTTCCGCATAGAAAAAGTGAGGAACAATAATTCATTGTAGGGGACTGCTTCATCTCTTGTCCAGAAAAGCCATTTCTGGATCCTGCTGGGAAAGCAATATTTGCATTTTTGAATCCATATTCAGTGATTTTTCCTGACCCACATGACAGAGTACACAGAGCACCGAAGTTTTACTCTAAACATTGCTTTGAGCTCCTTGAGTTGACCTTAGTGCTCCTGATACAGTTATTAGTCTGATCTAAGAATCAGGTTGTTCTTGTTGCAAATCATTTCATCTTTAGAGTTTTGTACCACGTACAAGGTGAAACTATTCAAAACTTTATTAATTAGATAACAGGAGTTTTAATTTGGCCTTGGCCCAATTATGATTTCCCATTTGATTGCATACTGCCTTACTGGAAAGGAGACTGTTTATGTGGATACGTAGCAGAAGTTTGTATGGATACACAGGTCAAGAGCCAGAGAAGCTGCTATTTTGGGCAGCTATCACGCTCCTCCTAGTTCTACCTGGTCTTGAGAGTGGTGAGAGAGAGCAGTCTTCTCCTGGTTAAAGATTCTTGGAGTCACACAAAACCTGACCCATTTCTGAGAAAGCAGATCAGGCCCCACACGTGAGGACAGGACAAAGGCAGGACAGGCATTTTCGACTGGGGTCAACGCGATGGAATAAGAATTCAATAGACTTTCCCACTCATATCCTAGAATCATTTAGGTTGCAGAAGACCTTTAAGATCAAGAGATTTTCTACTTTTCGGCCATCTGGTTTCCTAAAAGAAGGAGGTAATGTAGAACAATTAAATCTGGAATTAACAGTTGTTTCCTATCAGGAGGAAGACTTTGACACATTTTCGTCATAGGAGTAATGGATGATTCCCAGTGCTCTGCCAGTTCTACTTTGTAAGGAGCCATGTCAAACATGAGAAAACATCCATAAAATTTTAAGCCTGTAAGAATAACTAAAATTATTGTATTGTGGGGCCAGCCTACCAGAAGACTTGGAAAAAATTCCATTATGAAGAGGAAAGCATTCTATAAAGGTATTCATCGTTTTCTTACAGAAGAAATTACCATTCTACCCTGATGTGATACATTAGCTGTCTAAAGGATCCTTGCTATTAAACAAACAAACAAAACTAACAAACAAACAAAACCCAGCAAACAACAAACCCTTCTTGCTCACCCTGAAAATTATTTCACGTGGGGTTTTTTGAGTATCCACATGAGCCCCCTAAAGGAGATGTGATCCCATTTACTGCGGTGTCATCACAAGTGCTCTTGCACAATCCTACCAGTTTCATAACTTGTCTTTTTACTGTTTAATATTTGCTCAATTTCTATTTTGAAGGGACCTGAACCACAAGGCCTGTCTTTCCAGATGAGTTTGCTACATATATGTGTTAAAAGATCCTTCTAGAACTTACAGTATCCCCTTATCAGCATAATCATTCCACTCTCCATGAGAAGAAGAGGCCACAAGCAGCCCTTTTGGATCTAACAAATAAAATAAAATACTCTATGGGATATTCTGAGTTAGGTTTTCCTAGGGGAAAGATTGCTTAGCAGGATTTCCACCACAAAGCATTCAAGTGATCATAATTTGACCTAATCAGAATTTAAATATGGTGTTAAATGAAGTTTCTCAATATTTTCATTTGTCAGGCTTTGTCAACTATGCAAACACTAGAAATTACTTTGGGTGAAAAAATATCAAAGCCAGAATTCAGATAGGACTACTTATTTTAGAAGCTAGCTCATCCAGAACCACACCAAAACCAAACTCACAGTAAATTCTGAATGCTGATCAGGTATGAGAGAGAAACTTGTCCAGTCTGCACAGAAGGAACTCAGAGCAATTGAAAGAAGCTCCCCTCTTAGTTAAACAAAAACCTGATTTTACATAACCTCTCAGGATTTGCATGATGTAAAACAAAGAAACCATTAACTTGAATTTCTGACAATTAGAGCATGGGTTACACAGTAACCTAGCTCAGCAGTTAATTCCATACTGCATGTGGTCTAGGAGAACCCAAACCAGATCCATCTCTAGCTAACAACATCAGGAAAGTCTCTCTGTTTCAGGACGGGTCTTCCCCAGCCCTCAACAGAAATTCCACCAAAGATACACCACAGAACACTTTCAAAAGAAAATTTGTTGAAGCAGGGACAAAACCTTCATAGTGCAATGAAGCAACCTTTACTAGTGAAAACCTTATTTCTCAATATTTTTAAGGTAATATGAATGTATTTCCAATTTCATCCAACTCTTGGATTGAATGCCACTTTTAAAAACAATTATATAATACAATACACAGTCACAACCTAGACCAGTTAGAGAATTCAGTATTTAATTTTTGTGACTCTTTGAAAATCCTTTATAAATAAGGATATAATACTTAAACAAATTCACCAGGCAAGTCATGATTTGAACAGAATATCACAACCAAAAATTGCTGGAAAATCTTCAATACAAAATTGTTCTTTTTCAGCTTGAAGCAACTGAGAAAGTCTGCCTTGAATTCTTCTTCCTAAGCAAGGCTGAGGGCTTCCCAAATCTGAATCCAAACTTAAGATGGCTCAATCTTGATTCTATATATTATGTGATTAAAAAGTTAGTCAGCTCTTCCGATGCTTCCCTTAACAGAGTATACTTCAATCCTAGTGACAAGCATGGGAAATGGCCTATGCCCTGGCATTCCTACTAATGCCATACTGTCTAGGGGTGGGCTCTCAGATTTCCTTTTGTCTACTCTATACATGGAATAAAAAAGCAATAATGCCCATCTATTGACGAACTTGAAAGTTTCACCTGATCTGAGTCTCACAGACTAAAATGTTTTCTTTTTCCAGATACTAGAAAATGCACTGCCATAAAATGTACAGCTTCCAGGTTAAGAGTAAGAATCCCAAATAGTTTTCCCATCATTCTCCTATGTTGAGATCATCTGACAGAAAAACCTGCTGCTATAACTGCTAAACATACTTAATAATGCCACAAATACTGCAGATCAATAATGCAATGCTTTTTATATTTCCCAAGCCTTTCTCATTGATGAATGAGTGCAATTGTTTTTTTAATCATTACAAAGGATCTTCAGGGTTACTTTTCTCCACACCAGGTCTTCATCAACACCCAAGTATCACATCTCTCTTTTCACATCGTATTAATTTCTAATTAAATGTATTCCAAATTCAACATCCCTTTAACTATCACACAGCTTCATATTTCTAATCCACTTTGCTTAAGGACTTGGTTTTCTTTAAAAACCTGAAGCCCAAAGGATGCTTTGCCTTTTTGCCAGTGGCCTTAATCTGCTGGAGGTTGCAGTTATGCGTATAAACTTGCAGTGTTTCATTCATTCTGCTGTGGTAGGAGATGTCACACACCACACACAGGAGCAGAATTATGAGCTGTACATACAGGAGGATCACTTCACTCCAAAGCAGCTTCTCTGTTTAATGCCTTACCACAGGAAAACAGCAGAACATGTACCAATCATTTTAGTAGCAATTACAGTTACTGGTTTATCAATAAACAATAAGTGAAGCATTTCTCAGATCTGCTCGTGTTTTCCTACACGGATAGTTCTGGGGTTTATTAGACAATGTTTGGTAGGGGGATTTTTGGATGCCTTTGCTCATTTTTTTTAACAACAACAATTTGCCATTAGCTCCGTTGGTCAGAGCATGGTGCTGATTACACCGAGGCCATGGGTTTGATCCCTGTACAGGCCATTCACTTGAGAGCTGGACTCAATCCTTGTAAATCCCTTCCAACTCTCAATATTCTGTTGTTCTGGGATTTGGCATGGGTTTCCTATCATTTCTTAAGGAAAATCATTCACAGCAGACAATATTTTAAGGAAGAAAAAGTAGATCAGAGAGTAAAACAAAACATGCAACTGCAGCATTGCTTTGTTGCTTATGCCAGGCAGCATCACTGGGCTGCTCAGCTTCACCCCTGCAGGGAAACTATCCCTGCTCTGCTCAGAGGGCACCATCACAAGTGCTGTTGATTCCCTTCTGCTTCAGAAGGAGAAAAACACTTCCAAAGATCCTACTGCTTTTTATCACATACGTATTTAATGTATGCACATATATGGATGCATATGTTACATACATAAACACATTTTTAGCAGTCCTGGTTCCTTCCCAGGGAAGTTGTTTGAATTGATGCCATCTATTTCAACAGGGACAAACACATACTCAGTTCTCCTCATGAACAATCACTGAGATCTGTGCAAGGCCCAAGTCTCCTCGTCATTAAAATCGATAACAAAATGTCAATAGGTAACCCTAAATGCACTTTAGATGTTTCAAAAAAACATAGTTCAACATAAACTAGCTCTTCTTATTATTTGGCTCAAATTACTTTTTAGCCTATTATAAACTTTTTGTTATGTTCTAAAAAAATTAATCAATGTAGTTTATGAAAACAAAAGTTTCTTTCAAATTATTAATATTCTTTAGACACATGTCATAAATTTCAGATTTTTTTAGTGTGCATAACCCATGCAAAAATATGCATACCGTTACAAAATCTGGGTTTGATAACATTAACATCCCAAAAATTGATATTAAAATGCCATTAAGAACTTCAGAGGGATCGAAAACAGAAAAATAAAGCAATAAAATACTGAATCTGAGTTTTTGATCACAATCTCACTTTTTTTGTTCATTATAAGTTATTTAAATGTGTCAATCTAAATGGAAATTGTTTGTTTGGCATATATAATTTTAAAAAAGCAATTTTTTTTTTCTTTTTTCTACTTTAAGGAAGAGTTAATTCCTATGTCCATATTTATCATTAGTTTTCTGAACATAGAAACCACCCGTATTTAAAGTTTGCATATACAAAGCCAAGAGCCACTTGGGTTTCCTGCAGCAAGCCCGAGTATACAAGTGCAGCTGTGAAATCACACAGCATTCAAACTACTTTACTTTGGCTTTTCCTTTTAGTCCTCTTTTGACAAAAAGTAGCCTTTCTATTGCTGGAGAAGATGTTTGTCACCAGATGGTTATAGCAGGAGAGCTTGGGGGCTTCTCTGCACTGCTGGCTGAGTCACCTAAACCCTCCAGACTGTTTAACCAGCTTGCACAGAGAGCAGGGCAAAGGTGTCTATTTTGACTTTTCAGCCTTCCTGTGAATATGTGCAAAGTAATCTACCCTGTCCCACAGAGCTCTACTGAACTCTTTCTTGTTCTATGCTTTTCTAAGGTTTAATAATATCGATCTTACAGTTTCATAAAAACTAACTTTCCTCAAACAATACTCACAAAATTTGATTGTATTTACTGCTAGGACAATTTCCACTGTATTTAAGGGGTCCATTGATCATTTTATCCAATTGTTTCCATTTATTCCTTTTGTTAACCTACTCCTTTAATGATTTACCTGGTTTCAATACCCACAGACATCCGTTTTCTCATGTGTTGAGCAAATAATCAAGCTATGCATACTTAACCAATTTATTCCTTACATCAAGAAAAATCCATCTCTCATTTCTTAACCTGGTGGCACTTCACAGAGCTGCTGCAGGTCTTGTTTGTACCTGGCAAACCCAACACTGGGACAACTTCCAAGGTCTTCCAGGGGCCAAAGATGTGTTCCCCTTGCTCTGCACTCACACAGGTACAGTGCGTGCCTTCCATAACTCCCAGCCTGAGGACCTCAGGAAGAATTAGGAAAGCAGATCTTCATTACAGAGAAGGAAGGCAGGAAAATAAAACACTGTAAAACAGGAGTGGAGAAGAGTTCATGTCTGCTGCCAGAAGCCCCTATCCATGTTACTTTTTCTTCCTAGCACCATTCCCTTTCCAAGCAGTTATCAATGTGATGTTCAAAACAACAATGCTTGAAGACCCAACAGACTGTTTTTAGGTTCTTTGGGCTGGATGGAGGTTCTTTTAACCTACTGAGATTTTCCTCCAACACATTTATTCCTGCTTGTGGTTACAGCAGTTGCTCCCTCTTGAAGATCTGCACTGTTCTGGTGAGTTGAGCATGGCTAGCAGCCAAGCACCCACACAACTGCTCACTCACTCCTCTCTTCCACAGGATAAGGAGATAACACAGGGAGAGATGACTTGTGGATCAATATAAAGACAGTTTGGTAAGTGAAGCATAAGATGCACGTGTAAGCAAAACAAAATAAGGAATTTTTAGCATTATTTCCCATTGAAAAGCAGATATGCAGCCAATTCCAGGGCAGTGGGGCCTCAGTATGCATAACAGCTAGGTGGAAAAACAAACACTATACCTACAAACATTCCCACTCTCCTTTCCCCCCCCCCCCCCAAATTATAATGCTGAACACTATGATCACATGGATGGAATACCCCTTTGATCAGATGGGGGCAGTGTCATGGAATCATAGAAGGATTTGGGTTTCAAGGGACATTAAAGATCATCTAGACCAGGTTGCTCAGAGCTCCATCCAACCTTAAACATTTCCAGGGATGGGGCATCCACAACTTCCCTGGGCAATCCATTCAACCTTCACAGTAAAGAATTTTTTCCTACCACCTGATGTAAACCTATTCCCCTTCCCTTTGGAGTCATTTCCCCTTCTTCTGCCAGTACATGCTCTTGTAAACAGTCTCTCTCCAGACTTTAAAGAGAGACGGTCCTCTCCCAGCTTCTTGCCTCCTTCTGGCACAGGCACTGTGCAAGCTCTGCTCTGTGACAGCCAAAGCACTGGGGTGCCCTCAGTGCAGTTTAAGCCACAAACCCAGACACAGCACCGTATGTTCCACTGGGAAGGGAGTTGTCTCCAGCCAGATACCTCAGTAGTGACTGAGCCACAGAAAGGAGTGGAGCACCCGCACATCTGTGCCATCCCTCGAGCTCCCTTTGCACACAGACACACAGCCCTGCCCAGGCCTGATGCCCCCAGCCCACGTGCTTCTCCTGGAGCTCCCTTTTATCATCTTGCTCCAACCTAACACATGACCTCAAAGAGCACTGAATAGAAATATTGGTGAAATAAAAGCTCGAACAAAGAGACTTAGGGAAATACCAAATAGATAAAACTGGCCACACGTGGGGTAATTAAAATCAATTAATTAAACAATCCCCTTTTTCCCCCCTCGTTTTTTTTATTTGCATTTTAGACACAACCCTTATCCATACACTACAATTAGCCTTCTCATTTACTTTTTCCAACATTTACTTAATCCATTTATTTGCTGGTTAAGTATTTCTCAGCACTACAGTGTCTGAATGCTTAATCACAAGCTTTGATCTCTGTGTTTTCATGCAAGCCAGAGTGTCCTCGAAATTCATGTGGATATTAAAATGTTCTCTTTGGCCATAAAATCAGGTGGTGGGTGATTACTTCAATGTGACACCTTGTATAAGCTTACCATCATGCCTTCACTTTAAACATTTTAAGTCAATGAAATTATATTGTAGATACTGACAACACATACAATTTTGCCTGTTTGATATCCCATTACTGCAACAGCAGCAGCAATGGTTCTGGAAAAAGCATTTTTCCCCCATAAGAATGTGCTACCAATTTTGCACTCACAAGTAGGGCATCTTCGTAGGGAGCACAATAAAGCCACTTAAGTGACTATCACAAAGTACCTGCTTGTTTCCAAAAGAATGTAAAGTAATACACCCACAGGCCTTCATATAGAACTGCTGGTAAAAGGTGACCAGCAGTTCCTACACAGAATCAAAACACCTCTAGAAAAAAAATTATTCACCTGTGCAAGTCAAAATAGCAAAAGCATTGCATATTCTAAGACTAGATCCTCAGCTAGGGTATGAGATCAGATCTGTAGCACCAAGATATTGGTGCTATCTGGTATACAGATATTCCCTGTGTAGCTTGCCAAAGTCCAGGAGAAAAGAGAAACTGTAATGTCTACATAAGTAGTAATTACTACATAAATAATACTAAATTCTACCAGCAGTTTCCAAACTTCCCTCTTCTGCTCACCTTTCAGCTTCAAATCCTAACACACACAATGAGATTTCTGCTGGGCTCAAAACAACCTCGTCTTGTGTGAAGCCTAGAAATTAATAAGCCTTGAACTCTGGAGGGAATACACTTGAAGGGGGAAAAGAGGGGAAGGGAAGTAATCCCAGTTTTAGAAGACTATGAGTATTAAGTACAGAATATTAATTTGCTTATATTCTAAGGCCAAGGAAGAGAAGTCAACAAAATAAGGAAAAATATAAAGCTACAATAACCAGGGGAAAAAAAATGGACTTCTTTTCGGTTTTCTAGGGTAATGCATTCAATGTAAAGAAACATTGAATTCTGCTCCGTGTATCAGTTAAAGAAAAACTACTGAAGGGCCGTGCTATAACTCAGATTAATCAGCGAGTCCCCAGGGTTTGGGGTGCATTAACATGAATTGCATGCTTAAGTAGCAATTCCCTGGACTTTATTACATCAAAATCTGCCTAATCTAGTAGTTTAGAGCATTTATGAATTTATAAATCTCACAGGGTCACATGTATAAACCTTTACTCAGAGAATTGTTCCAAATTCTACATCATTCTCCAACCAGCCTGATTCCAGCAGAGCTACTGAGTAGTAATAGGAGGAGGACAGACAATCCAACAGCACAAACAACTGAACAAAATACTGGGCTTGTTTTCTGAATAAAAGTTCTAGCTGTAGACTCCCACTATTTTTCATTCTGGTTTTACAAACATCAGAAACGGAAGAAAAAAAAAACAAACGTGAACTTATGAAGAGAAATTGTTAAACGAAAATGAGTCCGTTTTCACCTCTCCTTCACAACAGCTAACACAGGTAAGGTAAATCCTGTCATCTGAAAGATTTTGTCTTTTTGATATCAAAATGATCTGTAAGACCACAAACAAAGTTATGTGACACAGAGAAGTGACAACACAAATGAGCACTCACACTGGGCTTCAAATCCCAGTTTTTAGGAGTCACTCCACATGATCCACATCACTCCATCTATAGGATTTCTTTCTCTTAGATGACCTAGTGTTTGTGCACAACCTTACGGGTCTTTAAAGAAAGAGATGGCAACATCCTGAAAANAAAAAAAAAAAAAAAAATCTTTGTGCTGTGGTTAAATTATGGCTTTAAGATATGATAGTCATTTATCTGTATCTGAAGGGTATAAACTGGTCCTTTGAGTATGTAACTCTGGACTACATATACATCCTGGAGTCAATAGGACCACTAATATGATCAGATTTTGTGAGGCTGAAACACAGCAGTGCAGGCAAATTGCTTAAAGACAACCACAGGGTTATGTAGGAGGAGGATGCAAATGACATTGCAATGCATATAATGGGCATTGTGAGTTGGGGGATGGGGAATACAGAAAAGCAAGTGCTTACATTACAACCTTCTTTTGAAAATACAAGTATAAAAAGCATTTCTGTTTGTCATGTTTGAAGATCTACTGGGCAGAGAAATGTGTAACACAAGAGCACACAATTTTGTGTTTTCTAAGCTACATCACCAAAAATATTTCACCTTAAACTTGCCCTGAGTTAAAGAAACACTTTTTGCACTATCATCCAGTAAAAAATTTTAAAGCACTGCACTGACAAATAATACAAAATTTAGAGAACATATGGGTTTGTGTTTATTTTCTTCTGCAAAAGTATTTCACAAATTTGCTGGGTTTCCCTCTAACAGTTGTCTCTACAGACTCAGCCTAGGATCTCACTATCAGAGGGGATTCCCTCCTGCCTCATATATGATATTAACATCATTAATAAGTTATGACCTTGGTAACACCTGTTCTAATCCTTTTGCCTTCCCCGGGGTTCTTCAAGAGCAATTCAGCACTTCATTAGAGACAATGAGATTGCAAGGGCAGTCTAGAAGGTGGAGCACAGTTTATAATGTTGTTGATGATGATGCAATGCAGAGTCCCTTTTAGTATCCCAGTTGGTGTCACAGATACAACAGTAGTAAAATCTGGCTTTGCTTAGTCTGCCTGCTCTGCACATGTTTGCTCTGATATGATGTTTTTAACAAAGGACTGTAATATGCATCAATATTATCTAGAAAACAATTTTAACTTGAAGCAGAACAATTATATGACAGCAAAGTCCCATTTTTGTATCCCTGTACTGCTTCAAATCCCATTTCTTTGGCTTGCAAAATTTATTTGCAAGAAAAAAATAAACAAACCAGATACATTCTAAATTCCAAAGAGAAAAACTTGGGGAAAATTTGTCAGACAATTTCCCTTTGCAACTCACAAAGGTAGGGGTAAAAAGTAAGTCCTCTGAAATTTTTCACTTATGACTAATATGCCTTCATTTTCCCTGTAGCTCAAGAAAACTTATTACCTATACAGAATATCTTTATATAATGTGAAAATAATTAAAATGTTAGAGCTGAAGTCTACCAAAAGAAATAAACTGCCAGTAAATGACATTATAACTCAGTCTGTGTGAGAGAAGTAATTACTTTACTTTTTCGACAACTTTTGGAAAGCATTTGCACCAGGCGCTGCAAAAAGACCCAATTAAAAAGAAAAAAAAGCCCTTTAGAATGTTGAACAGCTGTAATTGATAACTCACTTGGAGGAAAGGACAGAAAACTTTGGGGAAAAAGGCAGATGAAAAGGAAGTTTTCTGTAGGTCTTCATCGGTGCATGGAGACTCCAGCCCTGAGGCTTCACTTCTTATGTCACATCTTGAAAGCTCGAGGTAAAGGCAATGCTCACCAACACTGTGAGAGAGGACTAGACAAATTTACCAGAGCTTCACTTCCCAAGAGAAAGGTGGAGGAGCTTGGCCCATTCCCAGTGACCGTACTGCCATCCAGAGGTAAGCTGCAGCTCAAAACCCAGTGGAGTCTTCCTGCATCAGCATGAAGCACAGACCTCTCTTATTGCAGACTCCAGTTCTCAGGGAGCTATACAAGTGATGTGGCAGCTCAGTTCTGCAAGGGCTTAAGATTTATCCACTGTTCCAAGCACAGATTTGGGGCAGAATAGCCTCCAAGCAGGTTTTCCTAGTTTAGTTTGTCAGATGACTGAGTTAACTCTGTACCAGCAGTCCCATTCTTCAGGATTGTTCAAGGCATGCACACAAAGCTTTGTGGGGGAAAAGTACTGTATGTCAAAAAACCCCAAACCAATGAATAGCATGGTAATAAAGGGGGATGACTTTTCTAAAAGTGTTCAAGACAGTCTGAGACATTTTTTGGACGGTAACCTGGAGAGGCATGGATGTTTTACTGATTCTAACCAAGTGTTCTGGTTAATGGAAAACTTCCCAGGAAAGAGTACTGGCATACGTACATTTCCTTCCCAGGCTTCCATGGTGAGCATTTCAGTTTATAAAGGGAAGATAAAAGGTGGAGTATTGTATCTCTTTCTTTTTGATATTCATTCAACATCCAACAAGTTGAACATTCAACAAGTAGAAGGAACTCAGAGATAAAATGCGAGAGACCATTTGGACCACAGGAGGAGGTAGAAATAAGACAGCATGAAGAAAGTGAGCTGCAGTGCAGTTAACTGTGCTCCAAAAACTTGACCTGTACATTACATTCTGTGTTTGGATCTGGCACCAGTAAGGGAGGGCTGGCTATGCAGCTTATTTATCTAGATAAATACAAGTGCATTCTTACCTCTTGATCTAAACTGTGAGTAGAGTGTCATTGCAATAAACATCTAGCGTTGAAATATGCAGTAAAGTATCTTACAGTTTTATATTAAAGATCAAAAAATGCGAAGTCTTTTAAGCATTTTCCCACCTTCTTAATACAGACTAATACGGTTCTTAAAACTGACACACTTAATTTCAAAGGTAACAAGAGATGGAGGTTTGTCTGATGAAACGAACAGCACAAGTCATAAAGACATTCCCACTCCATACAGTGCATTAGTTGTCATCATCCTATTCTGCAGAATGGAGGCTTGACATAAGATATCTACACTACCACCAATAGTTTATAGACTCTTACTGTGAGTGGTGTATCAGATAACTCAGATAGATAGAGCAAAGGGCACTGAATAATTATTTGGAATTCAAACACCATAGCACACATATGCAATTACATCCTTTCCTCGGAAAGAAATCTTCTGTCTGCATGCTGTCCTCAGCCAATGCCACTGGAGACTTTGGAGAGATGGAGAAAGAACTCACTCTGGATGAGGACAATCAATCAAAATCTTCTCCTGAACTACATCTGCTGCTATAACAGATCAATAAATGCTACCTGTTGATCTACAACAGTAGAATCATTAAGGCAGCTACTCAAAAGGATACATATATGCATATCAACTACTGCACATGTGTATGTGTTTATTTAAACATTAGGCATTTATTTATTAATTCTAAATAAAACTGAGGTTTGTTTTTATTAATGCATGCCCAAACATAAGCTGACATTGACCAAGACCCTCTTACTGCTCTATCAGCCTGAAATTCTGCAAGAGGAAGAAACAGAGAAGTGAAATATTAATGGAAAGTGGGATTTTCCTTGCCATAGCCTCAATAAATATGTCGGTCAGAAGAAAAAACAGGTCAGAAATAGAAAGCTTATATCTCCAATACCAAAGAAAAGAATGTTAGTGTCAAATCTATTGGAGAAATTGCCATGAATGGTTCATCTGTGTGAAAATATGATCCTTGTAATGCTGCTAAGATCAGCGAGACGTAGGATGATATGTTGAATAAGAGCTGGCTGCAGAAGGTAGACATGTCCATGGGAAGCTTTAATTCCCACATCTGTTCTGCAGTATTTTTAAATGGGTAGGAGAGAACAAAAATTGATGGCTCATTTATTAGTACAAAAAGGAAAGTATATTAAATATGAATATTAAGGTGAAATCCTTATAAACAACATTCAGTATTTTCTCAGTGTGCAATTTTTTTAAATTTGAACTCATCACTTTCCTCAGTTTTGGATCATTTGTATTTCTTTCCCCGTGGCACATATGGCCCTTCTGTTGTATGTGCAGTTCATCTTCCACCCTCTTCTAAAACATTTAGAAAGATCAACTAAAATGAACTCTACAGTGCCTTTAAACCAGAGAATCAGAAAACCACCTTTTTATTAGCCCCATATGCAAGGTCTGCTCAGGGGAGCACGCACTAATTCAGCACCTCATTCTCAAAACATCTTTGCGTAGAAACCCATTTGCCTCTGCTTTGTATTCTACAAGCAGGAATTTCACCATAAGCCTCAAAAATATTTTCAAGAGTGGACACTTGGGAACTTGACTTTGTTGGGGGTGGCTGTAAAAACCAGCTGATCTCTGGGGAGGTCAAAATAGGCTGCATATGCTTAACTCAGAGGAAGGACCCTAAAGGGCAGCAGTCATTGTGTCTGCTGCAACACACATAATTTAACTCTCCGTGGCTCTTCAGTGAGCACCCTACCAGGCCTGTGTCCCAAACAGACACCTCAGTATTAGCTGAAACAAGGTGGATGTTCTACAAAGTAACAATTGAATTTGTATGTGCCATGGTTTATCACCTTCTCGTATTAGCAGCCAGCACAAAGAAAGAGGAATGCTGGACTCAGCTGTGTCCAGAGAAAAGTATTACAGATGTTGTGCTTTTTCTCTCTCCCCCTGCAACCCTTTTCCATATCTCCTTCCTATTTATTTTAGGTTATGTGGATGATTTGGTGGCTCATTGTGCTATGGTTTCAGTTTTATGTAATCTACCTATAATTACTTACTCTTTCCGTTAACTGCCAGAGACCTGTTTTACAATGGAATGTGCTTATTGCAATGGGCTTTTATGAACAATATCTTCATTAATTAAAAAAAAAATCAACTAATACATTAACATATATGTTTCTTCAAAAAAAACCTAAGCTTGAAAATGTTTAGCACATTCTGGAATACAATACTGAGGACCATTAAGAGAGGAAGCTGAAGTGGAGGATGTTTTTTCAATTTTTTAATGAGAATAATGTAAATTGAAGTGTTCTTACTCAAGGCATAAATGAAAACACAAATAAATCATTTCAGGTGAACATAAATTCTGCTTGAATTGCAAATGACCCTTCTAGCAGAAATTAGATTGAGGCTGAAGCGTAAGTTCTCTTCTATACACCTATTCTTCTTTGGGGCATTTTTCAGATTCTGGCAAACAAATTTAGACCTGAACTGTAGAAAATCTTTTATTTCTAATGCTCATCTCACTAAACTTCAACTACTCTACGTTTAAGATATATAAATGGAAAAGTATGTCAAGGCCTTGGCTTCTTTCTTTGTTTTGGGTTTGTTGGGGGAATAACTTGATGTAATAACTATCATCAAAAGGACATTTTTAATAGTAGCTTGAAACATACAGTGGGCTGCGTTTTATGCTGCCTCCTTTCCTCCCTCAGAGCCACTGGTGGACATTTACTTATGCAGTGATGTGGGATAACCAGTCCTTCAATATATGACTACTTCAATTTGGGAAATGGAAGCTCAGAAAACACAGGATGCAATCTACTGAAAGAAGATGTCTGGGAGGGGTTTGGGGGGTGGGGGGAGAGGATTTACCTAGTTTGGTTTT